>SJYW01021738.1:0-10595 GCA_006410735.1 Raphicerus campestris
GCAGGAGGAGAAGGGGACGACCAAGGATGAGATGGCTGGATGGCATCACAGACTCGATAGACGTGAGTCTGAGTGAACTGAGAAATGGTGATGAACAGGGAGGTGTGGTGTGCTGCGATTCGTGGGGTCGCAAAGAGTTGGACACGACTGAACGACTGAACTGAACTGACTGAACTGAGTAAGATTTTAACTGAATCTAGTAATGTCTACAGAAAGACTGCTTTTGTTCATCATTAAATCTAATCTCAGTAAATTGGTTTATGCTTGCTTAACTATGAAAATGATCAAATACCATTTCAGTTATTTTAAAAGCTGTTTACAAAATTCTTTTGAAATTTAAGTGGCAAATGTTTTTAATAAAGTATCCTAATAGAATATTCACTAAGCAGTAACAAATAAGAATGAAAAGTGAGTCTTGTCTTTACATTTAAAAATTGCAGCATAATCCCTGTAAGAGAGATGTTCTATTTAAATCTTTCTTTAATATATTTCAGATTCATTCATTTTTGTCAATCCAGTTCAATCAGCTGATGTTGCTTGAGTATCTACTCTATGTCACTAACTATACTAGATGTCTGGGATAAAATGATGATCTAAACTGTTGTGTTCTCTGCTGCCTTAGAACCTAACAGTAGTCTGAGAGCAAACATTTATCAAATAAATGAACAATAGAAAATTATCACTGTGACAAGTGTTAGGATTGAGAGCCTGCACATGAATATGGGTATTGCAGTCCTGACCTAGTCAGGGAAATTAGAAATAAATAGATTTTTTTAAAAAAGGTCAAGTACTTATAATTCTTTTAACCAGAACTAACCATTATCAACCTTTGCATGACTTTTCTAAGACTTCTCTGTGTCTTTATGCAAATGTAATTAACTCTGTATATAATATTTGGGGATATAAAAATTGGACAAAATTTAATAACCTTCTCTTTTAACTTTTTTTTCCCATCCCAGAAAATTGTTAAGAATGCCTGAATAGTCCGATAGTATTGGAAATAACATAAATTACTTTGTCATTCACCTATTTAATTATTGATTTTTTTTTTTACTGTTACTATCACAATGCAATACATGTCTTTGTGCATATAATAGTTTACATGGTTGTTCACTTTTTTTTTTTTTAGGTTAAATTCCTAGAAGTGGAATTACTAGTTAGAAGTTTATACCACTCTATCTTCTCTTGAGCAATTTAAGAATAGCCATATGAGCCTCCTATAATTAAAGTACTCTCATTTGAGGGGATTTTTTAAAAATACCTTGTTATTCAATGGATTTCTCACGTTTATTTGTGTTGTTGCAATGATCTCTTTCTTTCAAATATACAATATTTTAGTTTATTATCAGTTAAAATGACCTTTGGTAGTTAGCTTGGTAACTTACTGGCTCAGACAGTAAAAGTGTCTGTCTGCAATGCAGGAGACCCGGGTTTGATCCCTGGGCTGGGAAAATCCCCTGGAGAAGGAAATGGCAGCCCACTCCAGTATTCTTGCCTGGAAAAATCCCATGGACTGAGGAGCTTGGTAGGCTTCTGTCCATGGGGTCGCAAAGAGTCAGACACGACTGAGCGACTTCACTTTCACTTTCACTTTTGGTAACTTAAATCATCACTTAATATTTTTATAGAGATATAATAGCCTAAAATGCAAATAAATATTTTATTTTTTCTTCATTATTTGACCATTTAACATCTGCATTAGAAGAACTCGTTGCTAATCTTCTTTGTATACCATTAAATTTGCTTGAAGCATGAACCATTTATCTGGCAGGTTTTCTTTATGTTAATTTAACTTTATTTTTTTGTAGAGTTAGTGCACTGAAAGGCTCCAGAGGAAAAGACTGTGAAATTCCTGTACCTGTGGGTGTTTCAGTAACTGATGAAAATGGTAAAATTATAGGTGAGTGTACTATAGCTTCTTATATTGTGGATGATGATGCTGTGCTCTGCTTAGTTGTGTCCAGCTCTTTGCAACCCCGTAGACTGTAGCCTGCCAGGCTCCTCTGTCCATGGAATTTCCCAGGCAAAATACTGGAGTGGGTTACCATTTCTTTCTCCAGGGGATCTTCCCCACCCAGGGATCTAAACCAAGTTTCTTACATCTCCTGCACTGGCAAGCTGATCCTTTATCATTGCACCACCTGGGAAACCCATAAAATTGTGAGAAATGTGCACATTTTCAAGAATTGAGAGCTGTAAGGAACAGCATCTCTCGAGTTTCAGTTAAGTGTTTTAGTTGCTAGTTTGTAAAACAGCTCTTAAAATCATTGTATAAAAGTTGTTCAGAATTAGCTACTAGATTTAAAATTATTTTAAAGACAAGAATATTTAGTTGGTTTTGAAAAAAATAACTAGCTTTTTTCCATCCACTAGCAAAGGTGTTTTTCTAGGGTCAGACTTTTAATAGAAACTTAATTCTGTTATTAAGTGCTTTAGATTTGTAAATTAGACTTTCCTGGCTTCTGTTTCTGAAAGAAGAGTGCCATTAGTGATTAGCTACATTTATTAACCATTGTGTTAAATATCTTCATCTCTCTTTTTAAGGAGAACTCAATAAAGAGAAAGACAGAATTTTGGTAGCTGAAGGAGGTCTTGGTGGTAAATTACTTACAAATTTCTTACCATTGAAAGGCCAGAAGCGAGTAATTCACCTTGATCTAAAACTTATAGCTGATATTGGCCTGGTGGGGTAAGTATCATTCATATTTTTATTTTTATACTTTACGAGAGATACGTTATGAATAGGAAATAAATATAAATGGTAATGTGGGGGCTGCATTATTTCTTATTTGTGGAATTTGTGTGTTGTTTGTGTATTTTAAGAATATGCTGCCAAATGTAGTAGTTTTCATTGCCAACATAGAGAGTTTCATAGTTACTATTCATTTGTCAAGTTTAGTTCTGTTGTGTCTGACTCTTTGCAGCCCCATGGACTGCAGCACTCCAGGCCTCTTTGTCCATCACCAACTCCTGGAGTTTACTCAAACTCACATCCATTGAGTTGGTGATGCCATCCAACCACCTCATCCTCTATTGTCCCCTTCTCCTCCTGCCTTCAGTCTTTCCCAGCATCAGGGTCTTTTCAGATGAGTCAGTTCTCTGCATCAGGTGGCCAAAGTATTGGAGTTTTAGTTTCAACATAAGTCCTTCCAGTGAATATTCAGGACTGATTTCCTTTAGGGTGGACTGGTTGGATCTCCCTGCTGTCCAAGGGATTCTCAAGAGTCTTCTCCAATACCACAGTTCAAAAGCATCAATTCTTCTGCACTCAGCTCTCCTTACAGTCCAACTGTCACATCCATACATGACCACAGGAAAAACCATAGCCTTGACTAGATGGACCTTGGTTGGCAAAATAATGTTTCTCCTTTTTAATATGCTGTCTAGGTTGGTCATAACTTCCAAGAAGTAAGCGTCTTAATTTCATGGCTGCAGTCACCATCTGCAGTGATTTTGGAGCCCCCCCAAATAAAGTCTGACACTGTTTCCCCATCTATTTGCCATGAAGTGGTGGGACCAGATGCTATGATCTTAGTTTTCTGAATGTTGAGCTTTAAGCCAACTTTTTCTTTCTCTTCTTTGACTTTCATCAAGAGGCTCTTTAGTTCTTCACTTTCTGCCATAAGGGTGGTGTCATCTACATATCTGANAACTCGTTGCTAATCTTCTTTGTATACCATTAAATTTGCTTGAAGCATGAACCATTTATCTGGCAGGTTTTCTTTATGTTAATTTAACTTTATTTTTTTGTAGAGTTAGTGCACTGAAAGGCTCCAGAGGAAAAGACTGTGAAATTCCTGTACCTGTGGGTGTTTCAGTAACTGATGAAAATGGTAAAATTATAGGTGAGTGTACTATAGCTTCTTATATTGTGGATGATGATGCTGTGCTCTGCTTAGTTGTGTCCAGCTCTTTGCAACCCCGTAGACTGTAGCCTGCCAGGCTCCTCTGTCCATGGAATTTCCCAGGCAAAATACTGGAGTGGGTTACCATTTCTTTCTCCAGGGGATCTTCCCCACCCAGGGATCTAAACCAAGTTTCTTACATCTCCTGCACTGGCAAGCTGATCCTTTATCATTGCACCACCTGGGAAACCCATAAAATTGTGAGAAATGTGCACATTTTCAAGAATTGAGAGCTGTAAGGAACAGCATCTCTCGAGTTTCAGTTAAGTGTTTTAGTTGCTAGTTTGTAAAACAGCTCTTAAAATCATTGTATAAAAGTTGTTCAGAATTAGCCACTAGATTTAAAATTATTTTAAAGACAAGAATATTTAGTTGGTTTTGAAAAAAATAACTAGCTTTTTTCCATCCACTAGCAAAGGTGTTTTTCTAGGGTCAGACTTTTAATAGAAACTTAATTCTGTTATTAAGTGCTTTAGATTTGTAAATTAGACTTTCCTGGCTTCTGTTTCTGAAAGAAGAGTGCCATTAGTGATTAGCTACATTTATTAACCATTGTGTTAAATATCTTCATCTCTCTTTTTAAGGAGAACTCAATAAAGAGAAAGACAGAATTTTGGTAGCTGAAGGAGGTCTTGGTGGTAAATTACTTACAAATTTCTTACCATTGAAAGGCCAGAAGCGAGTAATTCATCTTGATCTAAAACTTATAGCTGATATTGGCCTGGTGGGGTAAGTATCATTCATATTTTTATTTTTATACTTTACGAGAGATACGTTATGAATAGGAAATAAATATAAATGGTAATGTGGGGGCTGCATTATTTCTTATTTGTGGAATTTGTGTGTTGTTTGTGTATTTTAAGAATATGCTGCCAAATGTAGTAGTTTTCATTGCCAACATAGAGAGTTTCATAGTTACTATTCATTTGTCAAGTTTAGTTCTGTTGTGTCTGACTCTTTGCAGCCCCATGGACTGCAGCACTCCAGGCCTCCTTGTCCATCACCAACTCCTGGAGTTTACTCAAACTCACATCCATTGAGTTGGTGATGCCATCCAACTACCTCATCCTCTATTGTCCCCTTCTCCTCCTGCCTTCAGTCTTTCCCAGCATCAGGGTCTTTTCAGATGAGTCAGTTCTCTGCATCAGGTGGCCAAAGTATTGGAGTTTTAGTTTCAACATAAGTCCTTCCAGTGAATATTCAGGACTGATTTCCTTTAGGGTGGACTGGTTGGATCTCCCTGCTGTCCAAGGGATTCTCAAGAGTCTTCTCCAATACCACAGTTCAAAAGCATCAATTCTTCTGCACTCAGCTCTCCTTACNCATAAGTCCTTCCAATGAATATTCAGGACTGATTTCCTTTAGGGTGGACTGGTTGGATCTCCCTGCTGTCCAAGGGATTCTCAAGAGTCTTCTCCAATACCACAGTTCAAAAGCATCAATTCTTCTGCACTCAGCTCTCCTTACAGTCCAACTGTCACATCCATACATGACCACAGGAAAAACCATAGCCTTGACTAGATGGACCTTGGTTGGCAAAATAATGTTTCTCCTTTTTAATATGCTGTCTAGGTTGGTCATAACTTCCAAGAAGTAAGCGTCTTAATTTCATGGCTGCAGTCACCATCTGCAGTGATTTTGGAGCCCCCCCAAATAAAGTCTGACACTGTTTCCCCATCTATTTGCCATGAAGTGGTGGGACCAGATGCTATGATCTTAGTTTTCTGAATGTTGAGCTTTAAGCCAACTTTTTCATTCTCTTCTTTGACTTTCATCAAGAGGCTCTTTAGTTCTTCACTTTCTGCCATAAGGATGGTGTCATCTACATATCTGAGGTTTTTGATATTTCTCCCGGCAATCTTGATTCCAGCTTGTGTTTGATCCAGCCCAGCGTTTCTCATGATGTACTCTGCATAGAAGTTAAATAAGCAGGGTGACAATATGCAGCCTTGACGTACTCCTTTTTCTATTTGGAACCAGTCTGTTGTTCCATGTCCAGTTCTAACTGTTACTTCCTGACCTGCATACAGATTTCTCAAGAGGCAGATCGGGTGGTCTAACCCATCTCTTTCAGAATTTTCCAATTTCTTGTGATCCACACAGTCAAAGGCCTTGGCATAGTCAATAAAGCAGAAATAGATGTTTTTCTGGAACTGTTGCTTTTTCATGATCCAGCGGATATTGGCAATTTGATCTCCAGTTGCTCTGCCCTTTCTATAACCAGCTTGAACATCTGGAAGTTCACAGTTCACTGAAGTATTGCTGAAGCCTGGCTTGGAGAATTTTGACCATTACTTTACTAGCATGTAAGATGAGTGCAATCGTGTGGTAGTTTGAGCATTCTTTGGCATTGCCTTTCTTTGGGATTGGNCTGAAACTCTCTTGCTTTTTCGATGATTCAGTGGATGCTGGCAATTTGATCTTTGGTTACTCTTCCTTTTCTAAATCCAGCTTGAACATTTGGAAGTTCATGGTTCACGTATTGCTAAAGCCTGGCTTGGAGAATTTGAGCACCACTTTACTAGTGTGTGAGATGAGTGCAATTGTGCGGTAGTTTGAGCATTCTTTTCCATTGCCTTTCTTTGGGATTGGAATGAAACCTGACCTTTTCCAGTCCTGTGGCCACTGCTGAGTTTTACAAACTTGCTGGCATATCTCACTCTAATTGACCTGAATTTAGACTATTTGACATTTAGATGCATTTGACTTGATTCTGGGATAGAAACAAGATTCTCAGTTGGCCCATTTTGTCATTGTGTTGGTTGTCATCTTAGAGTTACTATATACCCTTTAACTGACAGTAGTAAGCTGCTTACTGGGCTTCACTGGTGGCTCAGATGGTAAAGAATCTACCTGCAATGCAGGATACCCAGGTTCAATCCCTGAGTTTGGGAAGATCCCTTGGAGAAAGGAATGACTACTTACTCCAGTGTTCTTGCCTGAAGAATTCCATTGACAGTGGAGCCTGGAGGGCTACAGTCCATGGGGTCACAAAAAGTCGGACATGACTGAGCGACTAACACACACACACACACACACTTTATTAGGGTGTAAAGTAGAGTAGAAAAGACATAGAAGTATATCTTTCATATTCTAGACATTAATTCATTGCCAAATTTGTTTTAGTTCTCTAAAAGAGGAGTGGGAAAGGTAGAGAGCGCAAAGAGAAATTCAGGCAAAAATAGTACTAATTCAGTTTCTAAAAGGCTCTTTTCATTATTCACTAGGTGAATGTGTGAAGAATTGGAAAATACAGTATTTGTAGAGCTAGGATTGTTGACAGTCAAGGAAATAATAAATAAAAGTTTACATAAAAGTGGCTCATACATTTTATAGAGTATCTATGGCGGGGGTCAGCATATAGTTTTCTGTGAAGCGCCTAACAGTAAATACTTTAGGCTTTGCAGGCTGTAAGGGCTCTGTTAGAATTACTTAGCACTGCCTGTGCCTGCCAGGCAGCTATAGAGAATGCGTTCAAATGGGCTGTATTCCAATAAAACTTTATTTATAAAAGCAAGTAGCAAATGAGATTAGGCCTCTAGACAGTAGTTTGCAGATCCCTGATTTATAGAATCCTTTATTCATTGACTCTTTTACCAAAAGGTACACAGAAAGAATTGAAAGAAAATGGCATTCACACCAGAAGTAATGATACTTATTAGCACCATCAAAATAGAGTAGACAGAGAATAAAACCAAGTGAGTATAGGTTTGATTCTTAGCTTTGATCAAAAGGTTTTAGATTAAAGACTCAATCTTGACTAGATATTTTGTTTGGTTCCATTGGGGAGGCTTCTTTCATGTATCTGAATAATCAATACTACCTTGGTCTTTTTTTTTTTTTTTTTTATTTTGAATCCCTAAATCTTGGTCATAATTCTGAAATGGGGAGACAGAAAGCTGTGATAAAATAGAAATAACATCCTAGGAGTAAAATATTAATATTTTTCCCTTAAAAATATTTTTTGCCTTAATTTCGTATAGCTGCCATAACAAAGTTCCACGGGCTGAGTTATTAAACAGTAGAAGTTTCTTTTCTCACAGTCTGGAAGATAGAAAGCCAAGATCAAGGTGTTGGGAGGGCTGCATTTCCTCTTACATGTTAGAGAAGAATCTGTTCAGGCCTCCCTCCTAACTCCCGTCTTCACATGACATTCTCCCTGTGTGGATGTCTGTCTCTTTGTCTAGATTTTGCCTTTTAATAAGGATACTAGCCATATTAGAGTCCACCCTAATGACCTCATCTTAACTCAGTTACCTTTGTAAAGGCTCTATCTCAAGTAAGGTCACATTCTAAGATACTGGGGGTTAGAACTGCAATGTATAAGGGTTTTTTTTTTTTTTTTTTTTTTTTTGGTGGGAGGACAAAATTCAACCCACAACAACCTGATACCAGACTTGCATTCACCTGGAATTGCATTCATCTGTTGGGTTCCCTGGTGGAGCCAAAATAAAGGTAAATTGCTTTGTGACTCACTCGTGGTCACCTTGGCTTTTATAACACAAATGTTAGTTATCCTGGTGGCCCTCTTGTACATAATATATAGATGATTTTTTGTTCTGTTGTGTTTAACCTGTAAGATAAAAGATACTTTACAGAAATAGTGTAAACTTTCACATGGCTAGGGATGCGTCCGTTTCCAACCCCAGTCTTCCAGGACCTTGAGGAACTAACTGCTGTGTCCCCAGTCTGCTTTGCTCAAGTTCATACCTGCTATTCCAGTCAAAGTTATTAATACTTGTGTGCTTTCTGAAGTCTGTTTTTCCTTCCTCTCCTCCACACTTCTGTTAGGCTGTCACAAATGGCCATGGAATTCTGCTTTTTCTCTTAAAGCTCACTCTCATATCTTTTGGAAGTTGAAGTTCAAGTTCTCCCTCCTTCAGGATGATGATCTCTGTGATCTCTTTTTTCCTGGATGCAGTTCCTGCTGTTACATGAGAGCAGAATTCTGAATGATGGTTTTCCATCAACCACATCTCAGCTGGGATGTGTGTGTGTGTGATGTGGAGAAGCAGTAATACCATATATATACAGAAAAGGATGAACTGTACTATTACCCATTAAGGTATTAGGTTACCCCTAGGGACTTGGAATGGGAGTGAGTTCCTATAGTTATTGGCAAGTCCTTCAGAACAAGGAGATTCTTGCCATTTGTAAGTTTTCAAAGCTGTTATAGAGCTGTAGTTCTGTAAGAATGTGGCATGGTATCAGAACTTCTTGAGTCTTATACAAAGATTTAAAGGTGTTCATCTATTCCATTAGAGGTTCCTTGCTTTTCTTATTCTTTCTTTTACATTTTGCTTTCTTTCTTCCAAGACCACTCCACTCCTTTTTTTTTTGACGGATACTAAGGATGTATCTTAACGGCACCCATTTTTTAAAAGGCTAAATTAATCATTTCTCTTTATCAAAGGATTCCTCATTATATATATAATTGTTGCTTAATTTCTGAGTTCTCTAACTTTTTGTTTGGGTGTGTTTCTCATTACCTACTAGATTGTTTAAGATCTCTGTGTACATGGAAACTGTATTTCTTTGCAGCATAGTGTTTATGGAGCATAGCATTTTACATGCATTATTTGGGCCACAATATTTGCTGATTTCATTGTCAGGTTTTCTTTAAACATTTTATTTCCTTAATGCATTCAAGACATGAATTCTCATGTAGAATGCCAGGCATAAACCTCAGTGTGTGAAGTAGAGATACTTACCAGTCATTATTTAGGCAAGAGTTTATCAGTGACTGACACTTCCTCTATGTCAGGGAAGGTACATTTCTGCCCAGTATGAAGTCGTTGAGTTTATAAAAGCCGCCACTTTCTGAAGTTTGTTTTACCGCATATAGTCACACAAACTTAGGTAAGGATTGAGACAGTTTGTAAGATGAACAGATGTGGACCTGACTCCCTGACTCTGAATGGGAAGAGAAAGATGTCTTGAAACTGCATAAGAGGTGCTGCCCTGTGGAGCGCCTTGTCCCAGAGCGTGGCTCCCAGCAAGAGAGTTGATGTTTCCTTGTACCCAGTGAAGTATATGTAGAGCTGGACATTGAACTCCCTCCGAGTCTGTCCAGGAGGAGCCACAAAAACCTCTCACATCTGAGGGAGGGTTAGTAACAAGTGTCAGATCAGGGAACCAGAAATTACTTGAATCAGCTGATGCAAAAGAGGATCTAGAGGGTGTGACCAGAGAGTGTGCAGTTTTAGAATGGGGAGACGCCTTTTCCTGCCGGCAAGTCAAAGGATCAAGTGTCATTTGGAAGCGTTTAAAGAGACCTGGTGAGGAGCAAGGGAACAAGATGGCAGCTGCTTTGTGAGTAGGGTGGTCACAGCCAGGGTGCTGTGGCTTAAGTGGGCGGGGGCCTCAATGCCCTGAAGGCTCAGACAGCTGTAGAGACCAGAGGATTGACCTTCCAGAGTAGGAGGAACAGCAGGGTCTTTGAATTTCAAAAGTGTGCTCTCTTGGTTTTATGTATTA
Source organism: Raphicerus campestris (assembly GCA_006410735.1). Taxonomy (NCBI): domain Eukaryota; kingdom Metazoa; phylum Chordata; class Mammalia; order Artiodactyla; family Bovidae; genus Raphicerus; species Raphicerus campestris. The sequence continues at coordinate 10,383 of SJYW01021738.1, forward strand.
CATAGGCATTTCCTCAAGTGTGGTCCCTGGACCACATGCATCAGTTTCCTGGGGTGCTTATTAAAAAGATAAATCACTGTGTCCCACTACCTCACTTTCTCAAACGCTGCAGGGACATTTTAAGGGCTCTTGGTCCCATCACTTCATGGGAAACAGTGGAAACAGTGTCAGACTTTACTTTTGGGGGCTCTAAAATCACTGCAGATGGTGATT
>SJYW01021741.1:0-10461 GCA_006410735.1 Raphicerus campestris
CAGGGCAGGGAACAAATCAGATGTGTACTTATCATCTTGAGGCTCAGCATCTATCTGGGGGATGCATCAGGAAACAAATGGCGACGTGTTTTATAAAGATACACAAAGCAGGCTGAGGGGAAAGGAGGGAGCATGGGAAAATCTCTTTAGAGAGGACACACAGCTGGGAATCACGGGGAGAGGAGCCTCTCAGCAAGTCCCTTCAGAGGAATGGGAGGCGCAGGTCTTGCGGCGGCAACATGCTGGGCTGCCAAGGACCAGAAGCAAAGAAACCAGTTGGTCTGGAAGTGAGTGAGCAAGAAGGGAAACAACGGGCCGGAAGGTCAAACAGGTAGTGAGGCTCTGATAACACCGGGCTTCGAAGGCCGCTACGCGGATGTTGCTCTGACTTTGTAGGATAGAGGCCACTGAGATTTTTGAAAGAAGAGCTGTATGACCTGGCTTGCACTGTGAGAGAACTACTCTGTAGGAGAAAAACTGAGTAGGAGAACCAGGAAGAGACAGAACTCTACTTCAGTAATCAAGGCAGGAGATGATGGTAGCCCAGACAGGACCAGAGGGGCCATCCTCAGGCGCAAATCTATAGGCGTGAATATGTCTGGCTGAGCCTACTGTCTCCTGAATGCAATCAGAGCCCTAAAGAGGAAGATGTGAAAGGATACNAGCAGGCTGAGGGGAAAGGAGGGAGCATGGGAAAATCTCTTTAGAGAGGACACACAGCTGGGAATCACGGGGAGAGGAGCCTCTCAGCAAGTCCCTTCAGAGGAATGGGAGGCGCAGGTCTTGCGGCGGCAACATGCTGGGCTGCCAAGGACCAGAAGCAAAGAAACCAGTTGGTCTGGAAGTGAGTGAGCAAGAAGGGAAACAACGGGCCGGAAGGTCAAACAGGTAGTGAGGCTCTGATAACACCGGGCTTCGAAGGCCGCTACGCGGATGTTGCTCTGACTTTGTAGGATAGAGGCCACTGAGATTTTTGAAAGAAGAGCTGTATGACCTGGCTTGCACTGTGAGAGAACTACTCTGTAGGAGAAAAACTGAGTAGGAGAACCAGGAAGAGACAGAACTCTACTTCAGTAATCAAGGCAGGAGATGATGGTAGCCCAGACAGGACCAGAGGGGCCATCCTCAGGCGCAAATCTATAGGCGTGAATATGTCTGGCTGAGCCTACTGTCTCCTGAATGCAATCAGAGCCCTAAAGAGGAAGATGTGAAAGGATACAGGCTAGGTATCAAGGTCTGCCACAGCTCCTGTTTACCGTTAGGCCCAGCTTTGGGTTTTCAATACTAATTTCCACCGCGTGGCATCACGACTCTTGTTCTCAAATCTTAGGGTAGGAAAAGTATTAATGAATATGGAAGATATTGGTAACGATGATAAATATGGTTGTTTTTAAAATAACGGTGGTAAAATTGTAGCTGAAAGGACAAAGGAGCCACTTTGAAGAAATCACAGCCACCAAGCTGAGCGTAAAAACAAAAATAGTAATGAAACTTACTTGCAAGAAATTGACTTTGTGGAAGACCACAAACTCATAACAATACTCAAAAGAGGAAAGTAACGGAAATGTACGCATAAAAGAATTCATGCATTAGAATTTTCAAAATTTTTATTGCTTTTTAATAAGCAGAAATTGTTCTTTCCTGTGATGTTTTCAAAGTACAGAGTTATATTTCTCATTGCCTCTGTAGATAAGAAAGAATAAACACAGGGAACTATAAATAAACTCAAATAATTCCCCAAATATGGGTTCTGCATTATGTAACAAGCAGATGGAGGAAAAATGAAGCAATTGTTGTGGTCTACACAGCAAGCAATTAAGCAGAGAATCCCACAGAGTGCTCCAAGATGATTAATTAGCCAAATGTTGCATGCACCCCATCTCTCATCTCTGAGTGTATGGAACCTTGAGATGGCCCTACTCATTATAATCCAATATTGATAAGGCATACATAAGCTTCCAATTAATATTTATAGACCAGGTCAATTTATCATAATGACGGGACAATAGTGTAAGTATTGCCAACCATAAGAAACTTTCAGAAATACATCATTTCTGGGAATGACACCAAGTTTCAAAAAATTAAATCTTTGGATTTAGATTTTAAAAGGCAGAGGCTTAAGCGCGGATATAACAAAAAGAACTTCATTATCAAAAGGAACTCAGCCAGTGATTTGGTTTAGATCACTGTAGACTTTACAAACTTGTCCTTGACCAGAATCTGTGACCTCTTCTCTTCTGAAATGCTGTGTATACATGTAGTTTAGGGTCTCCTAAGATTATTAGTATTCAATAGAATTTGTTAAAATTTGATAGAGTATTAATATAAAAATAAAACCTTGGAAATAATAGTAACAAAGGTAAAAATTTTCTTTTAAATCCAAGGAATTCATAATTATGTGACCACTTTTATATATTAATCATTGTCTTAAAAAGACTACTGGTGGGGTATCCTAGGTTATGTTGTGATTATAAATAATCTCAAAATCCTAGCAATCTGATGCATGTCTCATTTCTTTGTAATGGTTCCTTTCCTTTCCAAGTAATTAACACAACATGCTTAGTCCGGTGGTGTATCATCAAATCACAATTTGAAGTGATCCTGTTAAATTAGGAAATGGTCTGAAGATGAAATAAAGCACATTCAGTGAGAACCTTTAACCAGTGGACAGGGCCCTTTACTCTCCTTTACTCATTACTTTCACAACTTGTTTCACAGCTAGCAGAAGAACTAGAAATCTCTCTTCTCTCCTAAGTCTAAATGGTCACCTCACGGTAGGCACACTTGACCGTCTTGCAGAATGTGTGTGTTTGCCTGTATTTTTCAGCTTTTTTATGCTAAAATGAATGAGTGAGTTAAGTCAACCTCACACTCTTTCCTAGTTGTCTTCAATACAGATGGAGAGAGCTGAGGTCATCCTTCAGCACTGGAGAACCAAAATGAATTTTCTGTTCCAGTTTAGATCAAAGACGCCTGCCTTTTGTCAATCTTGGGATGCATGCCCAACCACTAATAAAGCCTTTTCATTTTAATTTTCATCTATTTTTGTCTACAAACCACTGGACAGAACCCTGGAAGGGAAGAGGGGTAGGTGTTAGGCTGCAGCTCCCAATAGGTCCAGAGGGAATATAAGCTCAGGGCATAATGTACTTGCTCTAAAACCTTCTGTTGTCTTAGTGGCATTGCTAGAATTGTGCAGAGTCCAGAAAAGAGCAGTGATAACCTTATTTGGCAATGGTAAGACTTTTGAGCTCCACGCTGAAATAAGATGATATAGAGAGTGGTGATTAGGACAGTGAGTTATGGAAGTCATGTCAGGGCCGTTGATGGTACCTGAGGCTGTGTATCCTGGACTGAAAGGAGACAGGGTGATGACGTCAGGCATTTTGAAGGGTCATAGAAGAGGCTGTGTGGACAGAGCAAGCTCCACTTAAAGGCAGAAGGTAGTTCTGGGAACTGAAAGAATTTTCCAATCAGGCTGTCTCAGCAAGGAATTTTAGGCTCTTGAGGTCATAAGACTCCAACACTGGAAGAGCAAAAGAGAGACTTGATGGTCATTTGTTAGGATTCATGTCAAACATCCTGACTTAAATTGAACTTGTAAGTTTCAAGTTTATTTCTCNGTGGCATCACGACTCTTGTTCTCAAATCTTAGGGTAGGAAAAGTATTAATGAATATGGAAGATATTGGTAACGATGATAAATATGGTTGTTTTTAAAATAACGGTGGTAAAATTGTAGTTGAAAGGACAAAGGAGCCACCTTGAAGAAATCACAGCCGCCAAGCTGAGCGTAAAAACAAAAATAGTGATGAAACTTACTTGCAAGAAATTGACTTTGTGGAAGACCACAAACTCATAACAATACTCAAGAGAGGAAAGTAACGGAAATGTACGCATAAAAGAATTCATGCATTAGAATTTTCAAAATTTTTATTGCTTTTTAATAAGCAGAAATTGTTCTTTCCTGTGATGTTTTCAAAGTACAGAGTTATATTTCTCATTGCCTCTGTAGATAAGAAAGAATAAACACAGGGAACTATAAATAAACTCAAATAATTCCCCAAATATGGGTTCTGCATTATGTAACAAGCAGATGGAGGAAAAATGAAGCAATTGTTGTGGTCTACACAGCAAGCAATTAAGCAGAGAATCCCACAGAGTGCTCCAAGATGATTAATTAGCCAAATGTTGCATGCACCCCATCTCTCATCTCTGAGTGTATGGAACCTTGAGATGGCCCTACTCATTATAATCCAATATTGATAAGGCATACATAAGCTTCCAATTAATATTTATAGACCAGGTCAATTTATCATAATGACGGGACAATAGTGTAAGTATTGCCAACCATAAGAAACTTTCAGAAATACATCATTTCTGGGAATGACACCAAGTTTCAAAAAATTAAATCTTTGGATTTAGATTTTAAAAGGCAGAGGCTTAAGCGCGGATATAACAAAAAGAACTTCATTATCAAAAGGAACTCAGCCAGTGATTTGGTTTAGATCACTGTAGACTTTACAAACTTGTCCTTGACCAGAATCTGTGACCTCTTCTCTTCTGAAATGCTGTGTATACATGTAGTTTAGGGTCTCCTAAGATTATTAGTATTCAATAGAATTTGTTAAAATTTGATAGAGTATTAATATAAAAATAAAACCTTGGAAATAATAGAAACAAAGGTAAAAATGTTCTTTTAAATCCAAGGAATTCATAATTATGTGACCACTTTTGTATATTAATCATTGTCTTAAAAAGACTACTGGTGGGGTATCCTAGGCTATGTTGTGATTATAAATAATCTCAAAATCCTAGCAATCTGATGCATGTCTCATTTCTTTGTAATGGTTCCTTTCCTACTAAGTAATTAACACAACATGCTTAGTCCGGTGTATCATCAAATCACAATTTGAAGTGATCCTGTTAAATTAGGAAATGGTCTGAAGATGAAATAAAGCACATTCAGTGAGAACCTTTAACCAGTGGACAGGGCCCTTTACTCTCCTTTACTCATTACTTTCACAACTTGTTTCACAGCTAGCAGAAGAACTAGAAATCTCTCTTCTCTCCTAAGTCTAAATGGTCACCTCACGGTAGGCACACTTGACCGTCTTGCAGAATGTGTGTGTTTGCCTGTATTTTTCAGCTTCTTTATGCTAAAATGAATGAGTGAGTTAAGTCAACCTCACACTCTTTCCTAGTTGTCTTCAATACAGATGGAGAGAGCTGAGGTCATCCTTCAGCACTGGAGAACCAAAATGAATTTTCTGTTCCAGTTTAGATCAAAGACGCCTGCCTTTTGTCAATCTTGGGATGCATGCCCAACCACTAATAAAGCCTTTTCATTTTAATTTTCATCTATTTTTGTCTACAAACCACTGGACAGAACCCTGGAAGGGAAGAGGGGTAGGTGTTAGGCTGCAGCTCCCAATAGGTCCAGAGGGAATATAAGCTCAGGGCATAATGTACTTGCTCTAAAACCTTCTGTTGTCTTAGTGGCATTGCTAGAATTGTGCAGAGTCCAGAAAAGAGCAGTGATAACCTTATTTGGCAATGGTAAGACTTTTGAGCTCCACGCTGAAATAAGATGATATAGAGAGTGGTGATTAGGACAGTGAGTTATGGAAGTCATGTCAGGGCCGTTGATGGTACCTGAGGCTGTGTATCCTGGACTGAAAGGAGACAGGGTGATGACGTCAGGCATTTTGAAGGGTCATAGAAGAGGCTGTGTGGACAGAGCAAGCTCCACTTAAAGGCAGAAGGTAGTTCTGGGAACTGAAAGAATTTTCCAATCAGGCTGTCTCAGCAAGGAATTTTAGGCTCTTGAGGTCATAAGACTCCAACACTGGAAGAGCAAAAGAGAGACTTGATGGTCATTTGTTAGGATTCATGTCAAACATCCTGACTTAAATTAAACTTGTAGGTTTCAAGTTTATTTCTCACCAATACTCCATGATCCTGAATCTGACTAATCCAAAGAAGAAAGCACCCAGGTTAGCCAGATGGAACTCTTTATCTAATCAAGAAAACCTTGGTCTCTATGGTCCACAAAATTAATGTTTGCCAGTATCTAGTTCTCCCCTAACTTTGCTTACACAGAGAATTATAAATTCTAATCCCTACAGTTAGGTATGTCCATGTAACTACCTCTTACCAAAAAAAAAAAAAAGGAAATGAAAATGATGGCCAAACTTTGAGCCAAAGCAATTAACTACAGATGTTTGCCCTTCTGACTCTTCATCTGCAACAGTGAAGGCGTTGCGATAAAGGGGCCAAGAGAAGGGAACCGTGTAAACTGCTTGATATGGAGGAGAGCTGCCCTGGAGAGTCACCCAGATTTGCAGCAGGCTTCATGAGAGCAAGAAATTACTGGGTTTTTCTTTCTTTTTTTTTTTTTAGGTGACTTGTTACTGTGACAAAATTTAGCCTGCCCTGCTTGGTACACTTCAGGAACAGAGAGCATATGAGTTTCTAATAGGAAAGGAGCTAGAGAAGCTGGAAGGTCAGGCAGCTAGGGAAAGTCACACTCAGATCTCCTGGGACTATAAATTTTCAAAGAGCGCTGAAGCATTATATACATTTCTAATGTTCCCTCTGAGGCCACAAATACATCTCTTTAACTGTTAAATGAAGAATATCTGATATGAAATTTTTGAGGACCAAAATGACTCTGAATAGTGAAATGAAGTTAAACTTGGCTTCTGGAGTTGCCATCTTGGCCCTTTACAAAAACCAAAGACTTCTCCTTTGAGAGAAAAAGCCAATCTCATTGCGTGCATAAACAGCACATCTGGGGCTACACAGAATCCACTCATTTCATAAACAAATTCCTGCGGAAGAATCCAAACTAGCCTGATTTTACAGGTGTGGAAACCAAGGTCCTTCATGTCCCAGTGATCTTGAAGCTTGGTCCTCTGGATTTCTGTCTTTTCACCAAGCCAGGCTATGGTGATTGCACAAGGGAAGTATTTCTTCAAAGGAGAATCACANAAAGCTAATCTCATTGCGTCCATAAACAGCACATCTGGGGCTACACAGAATCCACTCATTTCATAAACAAATTCCTGCGGAAGAATCCAAGCTAGCCTGATTTTACAGGTGTGGAAACCAAGGTCCTTCAGGTCCCAGTGATCTTGAAGCTTGGTCCTCTAGATTTCTGTCTTTTCACCAAGCCAGGCTATGGTGATTGCACAAGGGAAGTATTTCTTCAAAGGAGAATCACACAACACTCCCCAGGTTCCGTGTCGACAGCCCCGGACTGGAGAGGAAAGCAAGGCTCCTCACAGCAGTTCAGTTTGCAACAGAGCTCTCCCTTGGCCTCAAGACAGCTTTGATCACCATGAAGTTTCCACAAACACAGAATGAGTGAGGAAGAAGATGGTTATGCTTTTAACCTGATCGACACTGATGAGAAATGAGGCATATACATTCTTTTCCGTAGTGCCCTGCTTCAAACAGCTGTCACCCTTCCCTTTAATGTATGGGCTTAAAATAGTTGTATATTTTGTTTTCTTTTGAACACTTCTCATCACATAATTAAGACATGATAGTGAAAGTCACGTATGACTTATTGATATGGTTCAGTAGAGTACAAGGCCAGAAAGTACCCAGCCTGCCTTAAAAGCCCAACTCCCACTTCTAATTTTCTGAATGTGTGGCTTTGGGCAAATTACTTAACCACTCTGCACTTCAATTTCCTCATCAGTTAAATGGGTATCATAATAGTATCTACCTCATAAGGCAGTTATGGGATAAAACGTGTTAATATATGTAAAGCATTTGGAAAAGTGCTTGGCATATGGTAAGTATTCAAGAAGTAGTATTTATGTTTTCCTAAGTTCTTGACTGGCAGCCAACCAAATTCCAAGAACTGTGAAGCCTCTGTGTGCTCAAGTCTACAGGGGTTTAAAATAAGGTAATTCATGGGCCTCCCCTAAAGGCCCTAAAAGTCCATAAAAAAAAAAAAAAAAAAAAACTAGACTAAGCAAAAATTCAAGGATTATTATTAAGAAGTTAAGAATGGGCAACAGACAGGAAGCTAACAACAGCCTCTCTACAGTCACAGGGCCATATGATCACCTTCAGCTATAGGGATGCTGAAGGTGAAGGGAAAACGAATTGTTTCAAAAGGCAAGTAAGGCAAAAGCAGACATTTGCAGGGAGTTCTGGCAAGGTTTGCCTTTCTGCTCTAAGTGCTGAGCTTTCTTGTTTCATGTTCCTCCTCCCACTCAGAAAACAAGGCTGTCTGTTTCCAGTTAGGAAAGGCCACAAGAATTTCAGACAACATGGACCTGACAGCCTCAAACCTCTGAACCAGTACCTGGTACACGAGGGAAAAAAAGGGAAAAAAAAAAAAAAGCTGTAGTAGGTTTTGATGTTACTCTTAACTGGATTTTGTTATTTGTGAATTATGAGTTTTGTCCATCACACTGGCAAAAATTTAAAAGAATATTGTCCAATGTCATCTAAGATGTTGGGTAAGCACACTTTCATGCTCTATTGGTGAGAGTGAAGATAGAGCCAATATTTTTGAAAGATATATTTTTTATTTTGGATAAAATGCATTTATTTTGACAAGACAATTCTACTTAAGGGTGTTTAGCCTTTGGAAATAATCCAGTGATCATAAAAATGTGTACGTATGGGGAATTTTATTAAATAATATTTATAGTAGCAAGCAATCAGAAGTGGTGCCTGTCTTCGGCAGAGAGCTGGGGCAGTAGGGAGAGCTGTGTCCTACAGGGGTGCCGTGCGGGCTGCTGTAGCTCTGTGGGTTCATGGACAGGCTTCATTAAGTTCAAAATTCAAGTGATGAAACAGTGCGTCTTGTAGGATCTCATTTGGGTGAATATGGATCATATATTAAATGTAAAAATGTACATTGAAAGTATTGGGCGTTGTATATTTGGGGTTATATATATCTAATGGCAATAGCTGCTACCACAGATGTCTAGAAATTTTGAGGAAGTTTTTCTTTTTAACTTTCAGAATTGTGAGACATCTTTCCAACTCATTACCATTTTAATGAGAAAAAAATAAACAGCCATTTTTGGAGGGGGAGATGGAAAATAAACACTGCCTCCCCACCACCAGCCTCCCTGACTCAGTGGTAAAGAGGGGAGGGGATTGGTGTTGGCTTGGAGCTGGCGTGCTTGTTTTAAATCCAGGAGGCCAGGTAGCTAATCAGGCATCTCATCAGTGCCAAATCAAGACTAGCCATCTGAAACCCAGGTGATCACTTTGGAAGGCTTCCTGTCATTTAACTGTGACTGGATAATGACCCTGTGTAGGCACAACTCATTCATTTACTTAGAGGTACTTTTTATAACTGGTTTATCTTGGAGTGTTGCTCAGGAAGTCACATAACTTAAAGTGAGACATCCTTTGCTAAGCTTTACTAAGGCTCTTATGACTAACTCGAGCATTTAGTAACACCTATTTTAGATTTTCCAGCCTAGAATTGTTGCTCTAACATAAAATCTTGGCCTTGAACACACTTCCTCTATTGATAAAGTAAATCCCAATTCATGTCTCCTCTCATTAATTCTCCATTCTTCCAGTTTGCTTTTGTGCCTGACATTGTTAGGGGATGCAGTGGTGCTGTGGGTTGAATTATGTCACCACAAAATTTATATGTTAGAATCCTAACTCCAAGAACCTCAGAATATGACCTTATTTTAATAGTAACTTTACGGAGGTCAGCAAGTGAGGGTAAAGTCATTAGAATGGGCCCTAACCCAATGTGATTGGTGTCCTTACAAAAAGGGGAAATTTGGAGACAGACACACAGGGAAAGTGCCCTGTGAGCGTAGAGACGGCCATCTGTATGACAGTGAGAGAGGCCTGGAACCAACCCTGTCCACACCTTGATTTCAGACTTCCAGCCTCCAGAACTGTCAGACATTTTTATAGTTTAAGCCACTCGGTTTGTGACACTCTGTTGTGGCAGGGAAACCAGTGGTCAACAGACCAGGGGTGGGTCTGACCTTCAGAAAGCTCCCTGCACATAGAGGTGAAGATAGCAACCTGATCTGCACAGGAAACTTAGCAGTTGGGGGAGGGTGGCAGTGGAAGGGTCAGGCAGGTGACTTCCTCTTTAGACAGGTGTCATGGTCAAACAGCTGTCCAGCTCTCTAGAGGATGGAATCTGGGTTTCAGTCTGGCCATGCATGTATGCGTATTACCCTAGAACTTAACTGCAATAAGACCACCTTCACTCCTGGCTTCAGAGAATAAAACTTTGAAAACATTCAGTTCAATTCAGTCGCTCAGTCATGTCCGACTCTTTGCGGCCCCATGAATCACAGCACACCAGGCCTCCCTGTCCATCACCAACTCCCGGAGTTCACTCAAACTCACGTCCATCGAGTCAATGATGTCATCCAGCCATCTCATCCTCTGTCATCCCCTTCTCCTCCTGCCCCCAATCCCTCCCAGCATCAAAGTTTTTTCCAATGAG
>SJYW01021741.1:26866-43312 GCA_006410735.1 Raphicerus campestris
GGAAGAGTTGTTTGTCTAAGCTGAGAGATTTTGATGGGTATGAAAAAGAATAAAGGAATAAAGTCCACAGGTGAAGTTAACATAACATTGCTATTATGGGTTCCCAAAAATCTTGTGAATAGGGCCTTTCAGTATCTTTAGGGAAAGGCTGGGATTTCTTACTCTTTGCAATTACTTCAACATTCTAGATCTCAGACCTACCCCTAAGATTCAGAACAAGGGAAAATAGATGTTTCCCACCCCATAAATCAGATCCTTCCCCAAGTAGAGATGATGAGCTACAGAGCCTTACTGGGGCAGCAGGACTAGAGTCAGGCCACTAATTCTCCATCTCTGAAGACTTGCTTTTTCCTTTGTCCTGAGGGCTAGAAACCCCTGTGGACCATTCCTGCCAGGTCAGCTCATGGCACCAATTTGGTTTTGCTTTACTCCTCATAGCAGAGAGCTAACATTCATCACTTGCAAGCTCTATCTTTTGCATTTCATCTACTGTCTTGTGATTTCACAGCCTTTACAAGAGATCTGAAGTACTTTCTATGCCGTGGGCTGGCTCGCTCAGTCATGTTCGACCCTTTGCGACCCCATGCACTGTAGCCCACCAGGCTCCTCTGTCCATGGGATTTCCCAGGCAAGAATACTGGAGTGGGCTGCCATTTCTTACTCCAGGGACTGAGCTTGCATCTCTTTTGTCTTTTGCATTGGCAGGTGGATTCTTTACCACTAGGGCCACATGGAAAGCCTCTCCATACCATGTATAGATATATAGTCAGGAAACGTAATACAGCCCTCTAAGCCTTCTATAGTGTTCACAGATCGAGTAGAGATAAGTGACTTCGGGCTTCATATGGGGCTGATCTGTTTTCCACTCCTTCCAGAGCCTCTCATTTGGGTTTTGTAGTTCATTCATACCTGCTGCAGGTTCCTCTATAGGAGAATATGAGGCTAAGAGCAGCATCTCATTATAAGTATCCTGGCAACTTTATGCTCCATAGATTGGAACGATGAGAGGGTACACATGGTGAAAGTCATTGAAGAGAAAATGGCTAAAAATGGTGAAGAGTCGGGGACCAATACTGAGAAGCTGCTTTGGAAACAGAACAACAGAACGCATGGAAATAAGGAAGACTTGTCTGAAGAGCATTTCAGAATATAGGGATAATAGGCTGACGCAGGACCAGGCAGTCTGCCCAGACACACTTCTAGAAGCCTCAGGGCTCCAGAAGTCCTGCCTGTCTGTCAGTCAGAGGTGGTGAACCAGAAGACTCCCATTGGCCAGTTTGGCTCCATGGTGAATGTAAGAAGGAATAAAGGTTTCTAACCCTCCCCAATCTTTCTATCTGTGATAGCTGCCTCCAAAGGTGGCCTCCTAAATGAACTATGCTTCCCAATATCCACATCCTCATCTAATCTACTCCTGCATTGAATCTGGGCTGGCCCAGTATAACCAATGAAATGTAACAGAAGTGGCATAGGGTGACTTCTCACACTAGGTGATGAGAAAGCTTTGCAGTTTCTGCCTAAGTCTCTTGGAACACTTGATCTGGAGGAAGCCTGACTTCATGTGAGCAGTCCAACTCTTCTAGAACTGCCCTTACTATGAGGAAGCTCCAGACAGCCACATGAAAAGGCCGCGTGTGGAGAGAGATTTCCAGCCAGCCCCGAGACCCTAGCCACCTCAGCCTAGGCACTGGGCGTCTTAGATATCCAGCCCAGGTGAGGCTTCAGATGACTCTACCCCAGATGACATCTGACTACATGGCAGAGCGTCACCCTGCTGAACTCAGTCAACCCTCACAACCAGGAAAGATCCTGACAGAATGTCTTAATTTTCTAAGTTTAGGGGCGCTTTATTACCCAGAAATAAATAATTGAACATTAACCCAGGAAGCCATGGGAAAGCCACTCTTTCTGCAAACACTAGAACCATTTCCACAGATGGAAATAAATAGGGGACTGTCACCCCTGTTACCACCCCACTCCAGTGCTCTTGCCTGGAAAATCCCATGGACGGAGGAGCCTGGTGGGCTGCAGTCCATGGGGTTGCAAAGAGTCGGACATGACTGAGCAACTTCACATTCACTTTTCACTTTCATGCATTGGAGAAGGTAATGGCACCCCACTCCACTATTCTTGCCTGGAGAATCCCAGGGACGGGGGAGCCTGGTGGGTGGCCATCTATGGGGTCGCACAGAGTCAGACACGACTGAAGTAACTTAGCGGCAGCAACAGCACCCCTGCTACCAAGTTGCTTGACCAGCATCCCTAGATGAAGAGAACCCACTGAGTACCCATCTCCACTGTCCCACTGAGTACCTTTCTCCCATGTCCTGATAAAGTCAGAGATTCTAGTAGGCTCTTCTGAGCACAGAGCTCACGGACCCCTGGGCTTGCCTTCTTCTGGCTGCTAATTTCCCTGGCAGCACTTAGTGATATGGGCAATGCCCAGGACCCTGCCATTTTCCACCTGGCTGAATCTCCATCTCTCTGTCCCAGAGCTCTGAAATACCTTGCTGCTGCCTGTCCCAGGCATGGGCAGATCTCTCTGTGGGAACTTGGGAAAGATCTGGAAAGGGCAGAGGCTGTTGGAATCAATGCCCCAAAGAACCTCCCAGGCCAGACTGGAACCTACCACATGCCCTGGCCCTCCCTGCCTGTTGACTTGGGCTGCGTGTATTTTATATTTTATTACTGGTGGCCCTGGGCCATGGCTGCACATAACTGTTTATGCTGGCAACAGGGGGCAGCATTTCCTGGGCTGCATTTCGAGAGGCAAGTCGTGTTTCAGACCTTTATTCTCTGTACACTGTCAGCTTTCTCCTCCTAAACCTGCACCAGGGTCGACACAGAGTTTGCTTCTTGGGGTGAAAATTCTATTCTTAACCCCATGTCTGGCCTCTTTGGAGGCCACACTAGCTCACTTCATCCATGAAGCACTTTTCTCCTAACACAAGCATGGTGTAGTTGCTCATGGGTGTGACAGTATTGTTCTTTAGACTTCCAGGGCCAGCGTCCCAGAAAGGCACTTGCATTTGACATTGAGAGGCTAGCTGTCAATGGTGCTGGCATCTGGGCCCATGATCTTCAGAGGAGATGTCACTGTAGCCAGTGTCACTAATGGGCTTCACTTACGCTGATCCCAGAGCTAGCCAAGTCTACCTCTCTAATAGCTAAGACCTAGACGAAGTGGGATAAGTGGGCAGAAATGATAATACAAAGTCTATTAATACAACTTGCTTTAAAATATCAGCCATCTTATTAAGCACACACACACATCCATAGGACTTGAGTACATTTAAACAAAACAGAATTACTTTTTATACATCAACTGGCTAAAGATTGAAGTGGGTAGTTTGCAGGTTCCACACACAATTGGATGCTCAGAGCTTGCCCTGAGGTTGGGGATCTGACCAGCAGCTAGCTCTCAATCTGGACTTCCCTTGGACCAGTGACCTGGAAAGCAGCAAGGGAGGTACCAGTGGGGCCAGCTGGAAATGGCCCTTTTGTTTGCTTCTGGGAAGTTCCCAGAGCCCACTCTGTACCACCCAGGAAGGTTTTGCTTTCTATAACTCCTTTGCTTGATCCCAACTGCTGACTCCAATTTCACAGTAAGCATGGAAAAACTGAGCCACAGAGAAGCAAAGCCAGGTAGCTGGGCGTCCAGCAAAGAGCAGGAAAGCCAGGTCAGAACCCAAGGGTGATCCTGTTGCCCAGGGCACATGGAAAAAAGCCACGAAGAGTTGAGAATGCTGGGGAGGCTGGGGCAAGAGGACATTTCACCCACTGAAGTTACCTCCTACCAGACGAGTGGGCTTTGACCTTGGCCAGTAGTAGAAGACCCATCTCATGTAAAGAAACTCACTGAGCCGCTTCAAATCTCTCTCTTCCTCTTCAACATAGGTAGATACAAGAATACTCTGCCTCTCACTAACCTCTTGTTTACTCTTTGGCAAATCACGTGGATGGGAAAAATGCTTTATAAAACACACACATAAGGTATCCTCACCATTTTCACAAGTGCTAAGCAACATAAGACAGGACCCAGAGAAAATCCTCATACCAGCTTTCCACATTCTACCAGGCAAGACCAGGAGGTGATGGGCTCCAGACTGCCAATTGTGGCAGTTGTCCTTGCCGCCTTATGATTGTTCTTATCTCCCCATCAGCACATGCCCCTCCTCATGTCTAGAGAAGTCTAATCCCCTTTCTTGAAAATCAGCTGGCCTCAGTGACTTGCCTGGCCAGTACCACATGGTAGGAGTAACATTCAAGGACTTCTGAGTCAGGGCCAAGAGAATCCTTGCAGCTTCCATCTGGATCTATTGGAATACATTCTTTCAGAATTCTCTCTTGGCTGCTCACTTTCATGCCACACAGAGAAGTCCCAAGTAGGTGTTTCGGTATTGTCTATTTCAGCTGAGCTCCTAGCCCATGCCCTCCATCTACAGCTGGCCATGTCAGTGAGCTGACTTGGATGTCCAGCCTAGCTGAGCCCTCAGACCCTCCAGCACAGCCATCATCTGACTGTTACACCACGAGACAGCTTGAACAAGAACCGCCCAGCTGAGCCCAGTCAACCCAGAACAGGACCAGAAAGAACAATAGATCATTACTGTAAGCAACTAAGTTGGAAAGCAGGATTGAACTGAAAGAGGTCTTCGTGGCACTCCAGGCATCTGGGGCCCCAGCTCTCCAGCCTGAACCCTAATGTCTGAATGGATCCATCATCTTCCTAGTGTGGCTTCGTCTCACTCTGTCCCACAGCATCTATCTCTACTTTCTGCTGTCCCCCCAGATAAGCCCAGGGGTCGTTCTCAATTCAGTGCTGTTACAACAGGCTCCCTACAGAGACAAAGATGAGTAAATGGAGTGACGAGCACAAGGAAGTGGCTTCAGGTGGCTCCAGCATGCCCTACACATGCCGTTCCTTGCCTGAGCGGTAAATTCCACTTTAGATGATAGCCAGGAGAAGCTCCTGAAGAATTGCAAACGAACTCTAAGCTCCTTCTGACCATCACCCAAAGCCTTGCCCCAGGAGCATCTTGGAGGAGAGTCAGGGTCCCCATGTGCGGCTCTGCGGCCTGGAGCACTGCTGGCTCTGCACACACAACCTTCAGTCAAGGGTCTAGTGTTTATCATCTCCACATGCCTTCTTGGCTTTGGCCTTCTCTGCCCTGGAGCAAGGAGACTGGCCAGAGTGAGGGCTCTCAGAAGAAAGGCCTGGCTCTCTGGCTCTGACATCTGTGAAAGCGCCGCAGATGTCAGGGCTAATTAGCCACATTCGGTGAGGCCAGGCCTATCAAACATCCCAGGCAGAAGAGGTCGGCTCTGGGCTGAAAGGTGAGCTGTTTGTTTAAGGGTGGTGGGTGGTCTCTGGCAGGACTTTCAGATTAACCTAAGCCTTCTGAAAATAGAAAATGCAAAGCCGGGCATCCTGGGGTACCAACGGAGATAACAGCCGGCCAGGCGTGAGGTCTTCTTTGATTTCATGATCCACAGGGGATGGGGGTAAGGAGGAGGACAGAATTATTTCTGGTTTCAGCCAAAGACCGGAGGGGCAGGCTGTCTCAGGGCAGGAAAGCTACAGAGANTTGCTTCTTGGGGTGAAAATTCTATTCTTAACCCCATGTCTGGCCTCTTTGGAGGCCACACTAGCTCACTTCATCCATGAAGCACTTTTCTCCTAACACAAGCATGGTGTAGTTGCTCATGGGTGTGACAGTATTGTTCTTTAGACTTCCAGGGCCAGCGTCCCAGAAAGGCACTTGCATTTGACATTGAGAGGCTAGCTGTCAATGGTGCTGGCATCTGGGCCCATGATCTTCAGAGGAGATGTCACTGTAGCCAGTGTCACTAATGGGCTTCACTTACGCTGATCCCAGAGCTAGCCAAGTCTACCTCTCTAATAGCTAAGACCTAGACGAAGTGGGATAAGTGGGCAGAAATGATAATACAAAGTCTATTAATACAACTTGCTTTAAAATATCAGCCATCTTATTAAGCACACACACACATCCATAGGACTTGAGTACATTTAAACAAAACAGAATTACTTTTTATACATCAACTGGCTAAAGATTGAAGTGGGTAGTTTGCAGGTTCCACACACAATTGGATGCTCAGAGCTTGCCCTGAGGTTGGGGATCTGACCAGCAGCTAGCTCTCAATCTGGACTTCCCTTGGACCAGTGACCTGGAAAGCAGCAAGGGAGGTACCAGTGGGGCCAGCTGGAAATGGCCCTTTTGTTTGCTTCTGGGAAGTTCCCAGAGCCCACTCTGTACCACCCAGGAAGGTTTTGCTTTCTATAACTCCTTTGCTTGATCCCAACTGCTGACTCCAATTTCACAGTAAGCATGGAAAAACTGAGCCACAGAGAAGCAAAGCCAGGTAGCTGGGCATCCAGCAAAGAGCAAGAAAGCCAGGTCAGAACCCAAGGGTGACCCTGTTGCCCAGGGCACATGGAAAAAAGCCACGAAGAGTTGAGAATGCTGGGGAGGCTGGGGCAAGAGGATATTTCACCCACTGAAGTTACCTCCTACCAGACGAGTGGGCTTTGACCTTGGCCAGTAGTAGAAGACCCATCTCATGTAAAGAAACTCACTGAACCGCTTCAAATCTCTCTCTTCCTCTTCAACATAGGTAGGTACAAGAATACTCTGCCTCTCACTAACCTCTTGTTTACTCTTTGGCAAATCACGTGGATGGGAAAAATGCTTTATAAAACACACGCATAAGGTATCCTCACCATTTTCACAAGTGCTAAGCAACATAAGACAGGACCCAGAGAAAATCCTCATACCAGCTTTCCACATTCTACCAGGCAAGACCAGGAGGTGATGGGCTCCAGACTGCCAATTGTGGCAGTTGTCCTTGCCGCCTTATGATTGTTCTTATCTCCCCATCAGCACATGCCCCTCCTCATGTCTAGAGAAGTCTAATCCCCTTTCTTGAAAATCAGCTGGCCTCAGTGACTTGCCTGGCCAGTACCACATGGTAGGAGTAACATTCAAGGACTTCTGAGTCAGGGCCAAGAGAATCCTTGCAGCTTCCATCTGGATCTATTGGAATACATTCTTTCAGAATTCTCTCTTGGCTGCTCACTTTCATGCCACACAGAGAAGTCCCAAGTAGGTGTTTCGGTATTGTCTATTTCAGCTGAGCTCCTAGCCCATGCCCTCCATCTACAGCTGGCCATGTCAGTGAGCTGACTTGGATGTCCAGCCTAGCTGAGCCCTCAGACCCTCCAGCACAGCCATCATCTGACTGTTACACCACGAGACAGCTTGAACAAGAACCGCCCAGCTGAGCCCAGTCAACCCAGAACAGGACCAGAAAGAACAATAGATCATTACTGTAAGCAACTAAGTTGGAAAGCAGGATTGAACTGAAAGAGGTCTTCGTGGCACTCCAGGCATCTGGGGCCCCAGCTCTCCAGCCTGAACCCTAATGTCTGAATGGATCCATCATCTTCCTAGTGTGGCTTCGTCTCACTCTGTCCCACAGCATCTATCTCTACTTTCTGCTGTCCCCCCAGATAAGCCCAGGGGTCGTTCTCAATTCAGTGCTGTTACAACAGGCTCCCTACAGAGACAAAGATGAGAAAATGGAGTGACGAGGACAAGGAAGTGGCTTCAGGTGGCTCCAGCATGCCCTACACATGCCGTTCCTTGCCTGAGCGGTAAATTCCACTTTAGATGATAGCCAGGAGAAGCTCCTGAAGAATTGCAAACGAACTCTAAGCTCCTTCTGACCATCACCCAAAGCCTTGCCCCAGGAGCATCTTGGAGGAGAGTCAGGGTCCCCATGTGCGGCTCTGCGGCCTGGAGCACTGCTGGCTCTGCACACACAACCTTCAGTCAAGGGTCTAGTGTTTATCATCTCCACATGCCTTCTTGGCTTTGGCCTTCTCTGCCCTGGAGCAAGGAGACTGGCCAGAGTGAGGGCTCTCAGAAGAAAGGCCTGGCTCTCTGGCTCTGACATCTGTGAAAGCGCCGCAGATGTCAGGGCTAATTAGCCACATTCGGTGAGGCCAGGCCTATCAAACATCCCAGGCAGAAGAGGTCGGCTCTGGGCTGAAAGGTGAGCTGTTTGTTTAAGGGTGGTGGGTGGTCTCTGGCAGGACTTTCAGATTAACCTAAGCCTTCTGAAAATAGAAAATGCAAAGCCGGGCATCCTGGGGTACCAACGGAGATAACAGCCAGCCAGGCGTGAGGTCTTCTTTGATTTCATGATCCACAGGGGATGGGGGTAAGGAGGAGGACAGAATTATTTCTGGTTTCAGCCAAAGACCGGAGGGGCAGGCTGTCTCAGGGCAGGAAAGCTACAGAGATCTCCTGTAGCCCCATATTGCACTTCTGGGGAGGAATTTTGTGAGGCCCTTGACTGTTCAGCAACCCCACAAGCTCTCAGTTGATTCTTTCCGATTTCTGGGCACAGCCCAAGTGTCAGAAATATAAAATCCCAAACCCTGGAGATAATAGAAAAGGTGGTAAATAACAATCCAGACTTCAGGGTTAAATATATCAGGCGTCTCTGCCTGGTTCTGCCTCCTACTTAGAGTGAGATGTCGAGCAAGTCATGGTACCTTAGCTTTCCCAGTCTGGAAAAGGGCACCCTACTGCCTTACCCTCCATGAGAGCACCGAGAGTACCCTCAAGGTAAGGGCTGAGGTGAACCGCACACTCAGTGCCATGGCACCAGGGATAATCCCCTGACTTCCCCAGCACCTCCGTGTGCAAGACTCAGACACTTCTCTAAAGGGCTTATCTCAAAGCACAGGCTGCTCGCACACGGCCATGGGGGGCATGTGCACTCCCCACCTGGGGCCTGAGGGTGCTGAGAAAGACTCGGGGGGCTGGCGATACAGCTGGAGAGTCTGAGTGTGAATTTAGTCCCGGTCCCGGTCCTCAAAGCCTATGTTTTTTATTGCAAAGCTGTATTTCTGCCCACTGTGACTGTTGCACAACAAATGGCACCGCCCACGGGGAGGACTGTGGTCCTACTGTGCATTTCTGGAGGGCCTCGCTGCTCCTCATGCCTGAGGAACAGCCTGAACCTCCCGGGTCCACAACAAGCCAACTGGGCCTCCTGCTGCTCCCACCTCAGTCCTGCAGGACCCAACAGGCTAGACTGTCTGACAAGGGAAGACCATTGTGTCCCTCAGGCCCCTTCAGCACACAGGGTAGGGGGCAGCAGCAGACACTGAGAGGCCTCAGCTCCAGCCTAAGCCAGAGGCTCAGAGCATGAGCAAAAGCGAGCTTCCCCAGAACCCCTGCCCAGGAGGGCAGAAAGAAGAGGTCCTACTAGGCCCCAAGGATGGAACATAGAATCAGGAGGGGCCTCCTGGGATGCCCGGTTCAGTCTTTCTGCCCCCTGGGAAGCCTCACCAACAGCAGGCAAGCACTCAGGTCTCGGTTGACTTACAGGCCTCTGGGGCCTGGGCTGTACCATCATGCCTGGAGCCAGTCACTACTGGTCACCACTTGTAATGAAGCGAGATGACCAAGGAGCCTCTCCGCCCAGCAGGACCAGACCTCCTTCTGGGGATTCCACGGAGCCTCCTGTCCTGGGCCCACCAAGGCCTGGGCCCACAACAGGCTGGACTCTGCTCAGCCACCCAGAGGGCATATCCAGGGCAAAAGCCAGCATCTGCTTCATGACCCAGCTCCTGATGCAGCTCAGTAAAAACCCAGATAGCATCTCGCCAGTGTGTCATGGAAGCTGAGCCACATCCTCCTTGCTGCTGCCCTGCTTATCCTCTGGGAGACCCTCGGAGAATCACCTGATTTCTGAGCTTATTCCCTCAGCTGGGATTGCAGAGGTGCTGTGGAGTCAAGGAGATGGGAGGGTGTTAGCAGCTCATGGACTCAAGCTGAAGCTCATGCTTTGGCCCCGAGGAAGGGGCCTCAGGAGCTGGAGCACCAGGACGGGCCCAGCACCTCACTGGGCTGGGCTTGGTCTGTGCCCAGAGGCCCAGGCCTCGAGCCACACAATGCGTTACAGTGAACTCAGCTGCAGCCTCCTTGGGACAACTTGGCGGATGGACCTTCAAACATATCACCAACCCAAAATGTCTATCCAGGGAGCAGCATTTCGAAGCCAGACTTGATGAGAAGGGAGGCCTAGTTGCAGTCCACACAGTGTGGGTGTGTCATTGGAAACAGATGCTCTCGACCAAAATGTCATCTCTGTTCTCTGCCAGGCTCCCTGGGCTTTGGAAACAATCCTCCAGGACAATGCAGGGTAGCTGGGTAAAAACAGAGCCAGCTCTCAGAAGGGCAGCCTTTGCCTGAAGGAACCCCACCTACCCGTCCCATGTCCTGACCCCTGAACCGGGTGACCCCAAGCCTGTTCCTTAACCATTCTGTGTATCAGTCCTCTTTTAGGATATTAAGCCAACAATAACTCCAAGCTCATGAATATTAAGCTCTGAGTTAAGTGAAATCTTCAGAACAGCTCCAACTACCCATCTATTTATCCNAAAACAGAGCCAGCTCTCAGAAGGGCAGCCTTTGCCTGAAGGAACCCCACCTACCCGTCCCATGTCCTGACCCCTGAACCAGGTGACCCCAAGCATGTTCCTTAACCATTCTGTGTCTCAGTCCTCTTTTAGGATATTAAGCCAACAATAACTCTAAGCTCATGAATATTAAGCTCTGAGTTAAGTGAAATCTTCAGAACAGCTCCAACTACCCATCTATTTATCCATCCATCTATCCATCCATTTATCCATCTATACATCTGTCCACTCACCCATCCATTTGTTACCCATCCATCCATCTATCCATTCTCCCCCATCACCCTCATTGAGAAGGGACCAGATACAGGAAACACATTGGTCCTAGCTCTAGGCTGTCCCGGCTGAGTTGCTTGGGGAGCAGATTTTAAGGGAGAGTTAGAATGTAAACGATTGGCAGGCAGGTACCACCTAATTCGGGCAAGGAGAGGTCAGGCTGTGATGTAGACATAATCAAATCTCTGCCAGTCCCACTGAGCTCCAGAGCAGAACCATTAGAGGAAACCCCTAGGGGAAAGAGCTTTGCCCTGGTATCTCACCTTGCTCAGCTGTTGATGGAGGCTGCCCCAGGGAGAGGGTGATTAGGTTAGGAAGCAGCCAGTAGCCATCAGCTAACCATACCTCTCCCAGCTGAGCAGCAGAGAAGCCCTCTCTCTAAGGCAGAACTGCACCAGGTCTCAGAGCCTACAGAACTCTCTGGGAGTCCTACAATGGGGGCTGAGACGCAGTTACGACCGAGCCTCATATTCAGACAGGAGCTGGCAGGCCAGGGCGCTCTGAAGATGCCAGAGGAGCCTAGAGGGATAGTGAGGCTTCTTGTGAGTGACAGCTAGGATGAGGGCTAAGTGGTGACTGACAGGTGCCTGGTAGGGACAGGGAAGGAGGCCACTGGCCTAGGAGGAGCACTTACTGGCTAACAAGGTGGTAGCAAGACACAGCTAAGGCCTTGGGCTGCGGCTGCAGGACTGTTCTGGAGCCCAGACCCTGAACCATTCCAGGAGGCTGCTGGAAGCTCTCCCCTTCAGGCTTTTCTGCTGTGCCTGAAACCATAAGTACCTGGGGCTGTCCCACGCACCCCCTCCTCTCCATCCTATCACCTTCACTGGGAGCGTGGGACCAGAGCATGCTGGCCCCACAGTGGGGCTCTGTTTCTTTCAGACAGTCTTGACCTTGTCTTCCCGGAGCCCAGAGGTGCCGGTTACAGAGGCAGGGCTGGCAACAGGGTGAGTTACCAGCTAAACCCAAACCGCTCTGCTAACTTGGAGCAGGAGGACTTATTGTTTTTGGCCTCAGGAGCTGGCTCAAAAGCCAGGGTTGATTATGGTCATATCCAGCCACCAAATACCCTCATGCTCAAGTTCCACGGGTCCATATTGGGTGAGCGAAGGGCCTGAGCGTCAGCTCTGATGGGCAGAGTGAGGGCGGGCAAGGGGAGGCATCAGCACCGTAGAGGGCTCTGCACTTGGCCGAAGTTCAAAAGATGCACCCAGCCCCTCAAAGGAAACTCTCCAGATAGCCTTCCCCCAGAGTGTTATCAAACCCAGGCCGGCCCCAAACCCTGATGGGAACAGTTCAGCCCTGAGATCCTCCTGCCTTGGGCTCATCCAAATGTCTACACTGCGCCTGCTTTTTCTTCTTTGATTTGATTCCCTCTGGTAGCCCACAAGGCTGGGGCAAGAGTTATTTTCTCAAACAAGAATCTTTCGTTTGCTGAGTATAAGCTCCCTTTCCAATACAAAAAATATACATACGGCCCCTTCCATCAGATTTGTCTTGGAAACCTGGCCTCCGTTTTGAGGCAAAAGCATTTATAGAGATTGAGTTCCCTGAGACTCTTCCTGCTCAGCCCCGTTTTAGCAGACACGCAGCTGAGACCCCATGCAAATCATGGGCCCATAGCAGCCCCTCATCCTCTGCTGTGCATGTAAATTCCCAGGGGCTCGTCAACACTCACCTTTTATTCTGGACCCTGAGGTGGGGCTCAGACCCTGCGTGTTTGACCAGCACTTCAGTGATGCCCATGCCGCTGCCCCATGGGCCACACAATAGTGAGGGTTGAAGATCTGGGTTCTGGTCAGAACTCTGTTCTCCAGAGGGTCCTCTGCTCAGAACTTGGAAGCCAGAATCTTCTGGCACTCCTGGTAGAGCCATCGGAACGTCCTTGTTGAGCCACCATGCAGAGCAGGCCACAACCCACACGTGGGAGGAAACAGACATCTCCTCCAGACCTTCCAGAGGAGGCCTCACAGTGGACCAGGTGGCCTAGGGAGGAGAGAGGAGCAGGGAGAGAAGATGACCCAGGACAGAGCCGGAGACCCAACATCTAGGTCACCAGCAGGCAGGTAGGGAGCCTACAAAGGAGCTGGAGAAGGAGCCCGCCAGGAGGGTGGGGAGCCCCAGGAAGGAAGTGTTGCCATGGAAACCGAAGAGGAAATGATCACCAAGCTCCGTAGAGAAATCACAGAAGTTAACGACTAAAAGGTAGCTCCAGGCTGGGTTCAGCAGTAAGGCACTCACTCAGCCCATAGGACTCCAACCCCAGTCCTCACACAGCAGAGGCTCTGCGGGGCTGGGTGAGCGCCAGGGAGCAGAGGCTGGGAGAGGAAGGAGTTTAGTCGAATAGGGAGAGAGTCAAAGCAGTGATGAGGGCTCATAGGGACAATCGGGTCTCTTTTCTTTGTGAGAAGGAAGAGTGAGGCAGAAATCAGCAAAGAAAAAAATCAACAAAGAGAGTAAAAATGGGCCCTCAAAGGGCAGGGCCCCAAAAGCCGGCACAAGGAGGTGTACAGGATACGGGCAGAGGTGGGGGGAGGACAAGTGTCCTCTGCGGCACCAAGGAAGGTGGTGGTGGAGGGGGCAGGAGGGCCTCCTACTGAGAGGGACGGAGACGTTTGAAAGTGGCCACTGCGGAGAGTGGGCTCCTTAGGGCTCTGCACATGATGCGGGACTGCCTTTCTCCAGCAGCATTAAACTGCCCGATGTCAGCTCAGAGAAAGGAGAGCGTGGCTCAGTCCCTGGCTGCAGTGTTGCCTGGCGGGGCTGAGTCCAAGAAGAGTGACACAGGAGATGTGACCACACCTGCAAGAGAGAGGTGGCAGTGATGCTTCGTGGAGTCCAAGCAGGAGAGGAAGAGAGGAAGGCAGGAGGGGGCCCAGAAGTAGGGAGAAAACAGGGGTCTGGGATGTTTCCAGTACGACTGACTGAGACAGGCATAAGGGAAAAAATTATGGAGAAAGTGAGAAAATTTAATTCTAGACAATGATATATGTGAGTGATGAAGAAACAATGATAATAATTAAAGGTGACCGGGTAAGACAGTGGAATCTATGATGGTGGACATCATTGCCAAGGGTGGCCACAAAAGATAATTATTTCCAAAGTCCCACAGCTCAGGGGAGACCCATCCAGCACCCTGTCCCTGGGATGTGGACACTTAAGAAAACTACATTCTCAGAATGGCACTCTCTTTGTGCTGATGAACAGCCAGAGATGTGGTAGTGACATCTGAGAGCAAGCCCCTCACTAACTGGGTGAGAACCAGGGCTGGGCCCACAGTCAGGCCCTAGGCACTACCGTCTCTGGGGACAGCTCCGGGGTGGCAGCCTTGA
Source organism: Raphicerus campestris (assembly GCA_006410735.1). Taxonomy (NCBI): domain Eukaryota; kingdom Metazoa; phylum Chordata; class Mammalia; order Artiodactyla; family Bovidae; genus Raphicerus; species Raphicerus campestris. The sequence continues at coordinate 40,988 of SJYW01021741.1, forward strand.
CTTCCCCGGGGCAAGGGACATCTCTGTGGGCTGGCCTTGTCCACCCAATGACCCAGAAACAGAGGAGGCATCCCCAACACACACGGAGTGAAGGGGAGTGGAAGTAAGGGACAGGACTTTGCGGCAACATTGTCTCATAAAGAAACAAAGGGACCCCAGTACAGGCAAGCCCAGCTCCCTGTAGGGAAGGATGCCTTACTTGTTTTTCCTGCTAACAAGTCTAATAATTTATGTCCCCCTCACACTGGGCTTCAGTGCCAACATTAGGTACCAATCAACTCTGCTAAGTAAGTATTACATACATTATCTTATTTAATCCTTATGACAACCTTGAACTTGAAAAATGTGAACTGGCTTACATGCAATTGTACGTGAACACTTCTGCTTACTCAAATAGGGAAATGCATAAGGACTTAGGCAGAAAAACCAGTTTAAAAATCTTTACTCAACCAAACATCTATTCAAGCAGGTCAACTTGACATCTATATGCAAATAATGGATTTGGACCCTTACCTCACAACATATACAAAAACTTAACTCAAAATCTATTATTGACCTAAGTATAAGAGCTAAAACTATTAAAATCTTAGAAGAAAACAAGAGGTAATTCTTCATGATCTTGGGTTAGGCAAAGGATTCTTAGATTTGATACCAAAAGCATGAGCAATGAAAGAAAAATTAAATAAATTAGACTTTGTAAAAATTTAAAACTTTGTGTATCAAAGAACATTATCAAGAAAATGAAAAGACATCCTATGAAATGAGAAAATTTTCACAAATCTTATATCTGATGAAAGTCTAACATCCAGAATACATAAAGAACACTTACAGCTCGATAATAAAAAGACAGACAATTTAAAAATGGGCAAAGGGCCTAAGCAGACACTTCTCCAAGGAAGGTATCAACAAATGGCCAGTAAGCACATAGAGAATGACTGACAGTGTTAGTTATTAGGGAAATGCAAATCAAAACCATAGTGGGATATCACTTCATACCCACTAGGATGGCTATAATCAAAAAGTCAGATAATAATGAGCTGGGCAAGGATGTGGAGCCATTAAGACTTTCATATACTGCTGATGGGAATGTAAAATGGAATAGTCTGGCAGTTCCTCAAAAAGTTAAACAGAGAATTACCATATGACTCAGCTATTCTACTCATAGGCATATACCCAAGAGAAATGAAAACATCTGTCCATACAAAATCTCATACATGAATGTAGCTGCATTATTTATAAAAGTCAAAATATAGGAGCAACTGAAATGTCCATCAGTGGATGAAGGAATAAGCAAAATGTGGTTTATTTAGAATAGTACTCGGTCATAAAAAAGAAAAGCGGTACTGATCCATGTTACAACTTGGATAAATCTCATAAACATTTAGCTAAGTGGAAGAATCCAGACACAAAAGATCACATAATGTGTATTGCAGTTTATAAGATATATCCAGGATAGGGAAATCCATAAAGACAGAAACCAGAATAGGTGGAGAGCAGAATGGAAAATGATTATTTAGTCAGTATGNGGTTTATTTAGAATAGTACTCGGTCATAAAAAAGAAAAGCGGTACTGATCCATGTTACAACTTGGATAAATCTCATAAACGTTTAGCTAAGTGGAAGAATCCAGACACAAAAGATCACATAATGTGTATTGCAGTTTATAAGATATATCTAGGATAGGGAAATCCATAAAGACAGAAACCAGAGTAGGGGGAGAGCAGAATGGAAAATGATTATTTAGTCAGTATGGGGTGTTTCATAGGATAGTGAAAAATTCTGCAGCTAGAATGAGCTGATGCCTGCCAAGCACTGTGAATACACAAGACTTTAAAACGGCTAATTCTATGTTATATGAATTTCACCTGTCAGCAGTGTGGTGAGGGGCTGCACAAAGGTGGAAAGGACATGCCTATTGTGACAGGGACACGACAGCTACTCTCTTCTGGGCTGGGGGCAGGTAGCTCTGGCCGAAGGTGAAGAAGGGCAAGGCAGGCCTCGCCATTTCTCCAGGGTATGGTGGTGAGTGAAAGCTCAAATCAGTGCCCTGGGCTTCCCCGGTGACTCAGTGGTAAAGAATCCACCTGCCACTGAGCCCGCGCTCCCGAGCCCGGAAGGCGCGGCTGCCGAGCCCGCGTACTGCAGCTCTGCAGCCTGCGCACCCGAGAGCCTATGCTCCGCAACAAGAGAAACGACGGCAGTGAGAAGCCCGCGCACCACAGTTAGAGACGAGCTCTCACGTGCTGCAACTAAAGAAAAGCCTGCACAGCAATGAAGACCTAGCACAATCAAAAAGTAATTAATTCTATCTTAAACACACACACA
>SJYW01021741.1:76942-123481 GCA_006410735.1 Raphicerus campestris
ACTTTTTTTTTTTTTTTTTTTTACTGTGGCAGCTCTGCCTCAGTGAGGGTTGAGCTTGAATGTGGCACAGCTGCTTGGGTCATGGGGACCCTGGTGGTACCAAGTGTGAAGGGATATGGATTGCCTCAACTGCAGGAGTTATGGTGCTATCAGTCTTTTTTCAAGCCTCTGGTAGCTGGCATTCACAAGGCTTCTTTGCTGGTCTTTCTCCATAGCCCCACCCATTCAGGCACTTAGAGAGTTCTCTTGCCTGGGGTCCTTCTCTGTTGTTCCGCATATCAGGCACATAGAGGGGGCCCCCTGGCTGGGGTCTTACTCTGTAGATCGCTGCATCAGGCACTAAAGGGGCACCCTGGCTGGGGTCCTACTCTGTAATTCAGTGCATCAGGCAATTGATTGTTCAGATGCTGGCGTGTGGGGAGAGAGAGGCTATGGTGAGGTCTTCAACTCCTACGCATGACTCAGCAGTATTGTCTTGCTTCCATGGCTGCCTGGCTTTCCTCATTNCACAGACTAGGAGGAAAATTTGCAACACATACATCAGACAAAGACATTTAGAATCGCCAAAATAATTACTTGATCAATAACAAGACAAGAACAGCCCCTTTGACTTCTCTGTTATGTGTGCTGACACTCATCACAATGCTGAGAGTCTCTTCTCATCTTATTTCCCTTTAGAGGAAGCTAGGGCAAAAACCAGTCAGGTCACTTAATCGGGGTCTTTACTTTAGAAAGCAGTAGGGTTTGGGGCTAACTCCTGACCCGTCTGCTCACATGGGTGCTGTACAAGTGAGGGGGAGGCAGAGGCTTATAACTGCATCCCACTTCCAAACACAGCCCCGGAGATCATTCCCGGGACCCTGTAGCCCCTGGGCTGAAAGCTGGGAGGGGCTGGATGGGAAGATCCTCCCGGCTCCCACATGCTCACCTTAGCCCACTACCACCTGCTTGTATCCCCCTCATCTGGGGCCTGGACATCCCTTCCTCTTGGAGAGTTTGTGGAGTTCTGGGGACAGAATTATCCCACTGGCTTCAGGCCACATCCACGGGAAGACACATCGCGTCCCCTCGCAGGCACTAACTCAGCACTTCAGGGGCTTGCCACAGACTGTCCTGTTGCTACATCCTCCCTGAGGCTCTGGGCCATCTGCACAAATCAAAGCCCGGAACCAGCTCCAGGTATCCCTTTCCAAGACTTCATTTTAATAAGAATTCAGGGGAAACATTTTCTCCAAAAAGGTTCTTATTTCTGCTCATCATCCCCACCTTTCCTAGTCCACAGGCTCTGCCTGGGCTCAAGCAACGATAGAAAAGTGTCCTCAGAAGCTGAGGCTGAGTTGTGAATCCCCAAGTGGAGGTGGAGCAGAGGGCTCAGCCTTCCCAGTGAGGACTAAGGAGGCCTTATTATTATAATAAATCAGTCTCACTTGATTGGCTGCAAATGGTGGACTGATGTGACCATATGTCACTTGGGCATTAAACAAATCCTCATGAGCTAAGAATATGTTTGTTTAGCTAACTGACCTCTTTGGCCTTCATCAACCACTTGGTAAACATCCTCAGATAATGATTTCCAGAGAGCGGCTTGTGGCTTTCAAGTGTGCTGAGAAGGGCCCCCAGCCCCGAGACCACCTCCTCCGCTGCCTGCTGAAGCACATACGTGCCTGGTCCCAGGAGGGTACACTGGTGGTAACGGGGCTAAGGGAAGAGAGTGGAGCCTGGCAGCTCTCCTTGCCTATGTGGACCACACTCTGAGCCATAATCATCCAGGCTGTCATGTGAAGGAAATGCCCGTGTCCAGAGGGATGGGGGCATAAAGCAGGGGTTCCAGGGTCTAGGCTCTGTAGTACGTATTCTTGGAAATCTGTGATAAATCAGTCAGAAGATGGACCCATGTCACTTCTGTGCAAAGGAGCAGAAGTCCAGCTGTTTACTGGGGACGGATGATTTGGATACCTGTGGGGCCTGGACCTCAGAGACCCAAGTCCTCCGACTCAATTCTCCTTGCAAGCAGAGGGTTGTGGGCTGAGCCCTCAACCAGGAGGGGAGTCTTCTTTAGTCAGGAGAATGGATACTTGTTATATCTCAGAGATAACTTCTCCTGCCCTGGAATCACCAATCCCATCCCCCATGCCCCGTGATGATGTCCAGACATTTCATTCCTGTCACATGAAAGCTGTCATGGGGCACCATTTTACTTCCCTATGCAAGGGAGCAACTTCAAGCCGTGAGGTAGACGGAAGCTTAGACTCACCCTCGGCGTGATCTGAGTGACCACGGCCCCACTGGTTCCTTCCGGCTGCTCTCACATCCCCCTCACACCTAGGACGGTGGGCTTCTAGTAGCTACTGAACTCTGTTTATTCAGCTACAAAATAGAGAGACTATCTCACACGGAAACCTTATCAGTAATTTAGTGCTTCCTTCTTGCCTGATGCTAAGCACCTTACACATGTTTTCTCACTTAGTCTGTGCAATAAATAAGGCACTTCCCTAAGGCCACAGAGTAGAGGGTGGCAGGACCAGATCTCCAGTGAGTTCTCCCTAATTCCAGGGGTGTGGGTCATCCAGTGTAGAGGGGAAATGCTATTTACTTGCACGTTAATAACTCTCCTTTGCAGGATGAAAACCATCTGCATATAAAGTATGGAGCACAGAGCCTGGTGTGTGGCAGGAACTCACATGGAAGTTAGCCATGTTATTCTACCAGAGGTGGTGTAGCCAGATGAGACCTCCACATACCCTCTGGGTCAAGCCACTTCCGCCCCTTCTCCCCAGTCCCCAGGGCTGATGAGCTTGAACTAGATAGGATTAAAGGCTTACTAGGGCTGGAAGCTACACCCCAACTCCTGCGTTTAGCCCCAGACCTTCTGTCCGCCAGCTGAGAAGGACGAGCGAGAAAGGCAGCTGCACAGGGGCGTGCTGTTGCCTTGCGCACGGTGTCAAGAGAGCTTCTGCGCAGGAGCCAGCCCTCCCTCCGCGTCCCCATGGTGAGAAAATGGGCCCTACTCCTGCCCGTGCTGCTCTGCGGCCTGGCTGGCCCCGCACACCTCTTCCAGCCGAGCCTGGTGCTGGACATGGCCCAGGTCCTCTTGGATAACTACTGCTTCCCAGAGAACCTGATGGGGATGCAGGAAGCCATTGAGCAGGCCATCAGAAGCCATGAGATTCTGTCTATCTCAGACCCTCAGACGCTGGCCCGTGTGTTGACAGCTGGGGTGCAGAGCTCCTTGAATGACCCTCGCCTGGTCATCTCCTATGAGCCCAGCACCCTCGAGGCGCCCCCGCGAGCTCCAGCGTTCACGAACCTCACACTAGAGGAAATCATCGCAGGGTTGCAGGATGGCCTCCGCCACGAGGTTCTGGAAGGCAACGTGGGCTACCTGCGGGTGGACGACATCCCGGGCCAGGAGGTGATGAGCCAGCTGAGGAGCTTCCTGGTGGCCAACGTCTGGAGGAAGCTCATGAACACCTCCGCCCTGGTGCTGGACCTCCGGCACTGCACGGGGGGACGCATCTCTGGCATCCCCTACGTCATCTCCTACCTGCACCCGGGGAACACAGTCTTGCATGTGGACACCATCTATGACCGCCCCTCCAATACAACCACTGAGATCTGGACCCTGCCTGAAGCCCTGGGAGAGAAGTACAGTGCCGACAAGGATGTGGTGGTCCTCACCAGCAGCCGCACGGGGGGCGTGGCTGAGGACATCGCTTACATCCTCAAACAGATGCGCAGGGCCATCGTGGTGGGCGAGCGGACTGTCGGGGGGGCTCTGGACCTCCAGAAGCTGAGGATAGGCCAGTCCGACTTCTTTCTCACGGTGCCCGTGTCCAGATCCCTGGGGCCCCTGGGTGAGGGCAGCCAGACGTGGGAGGGCAGCGGGGTGCTGCCTTGTGTGGGGACGCCCGCTGAGCAGGCCCTGGAGAAAGCCCTGGCCGTTCTCACGCTGCGCCGGGCCCTGCCAGGAGTCATTCAGCGCCTTCAGGAGGCGCTGCGCGAGTACTACACGCTGGTGGACCGCGTGCCCGCCCTGCTGAGCCACCTGGCCGCCATGGACCTGTCCTCGGTGGTCTCCGAGGAGGACCTGGTCACTAAGCTCAATGCTGGCCTGCAGGCTGTGTCTGAGGACCCCAGGCTCCAGGTGCAGGTGGTCAGACCCAAAGAAGCCTCTTCTGGGCCCGAGGAGGAGGCTGGAGCACCTCCAGAGATGGTGCCCGAGGTGCCCGCGGGCGAGGCTGTTCGGCGGGCTCTGGTGGACTCCGTGTTCCGGGTGTCTGTGCTGCCGGGCAATGTGGGGTACCTGCGCTTCGACAGTTTCGCCGATGCCTCTGTCCTGGAGGTGCTGGGGCCGTACATCCTGCGCCAGGTGTGGGAGCCCCTGCAGGACACGGAGCACCTCATCATGGACCTGCGGCAGAACCCCGGGGGGCCGTCCTCCGCCGTGCCCCTGCTGCTGTCCTACTTCCAGAGCCCCGGCGCCAGCCCCGTGCGCCTCTTTACCACGTACGACCGGCGCACCAACGTCACGCAGGAGCACTTCAGCCAGACGGAGCTGCCGGGCCGGCCCTACGGCAGCCAGCGCGGGGTCTACCTGCTCACGAGCCACCGCACGGCCACGGCGGCTGAGGAGCTGGCCTTCCTCATGCAGTCGCTGGGCTGGGCCACGCTGGTGGGCGAGATCACCGCGGGCAGCCTGCTGCACACACACACCGTCTCCCTGCTGGAGACGCCCAAGGGCGGCCTGGCGCTCACGGTGCCTGTGCTCACCTTCATCGACAACCACGGCGAGTGCTGGCTGGGGGGCGGTGTGGTCCCTGACGCCATCGTGCTGGCCGAGGAAGCCCTAGACAGGGCCCAGGAGGTGCTGGAGTTTCACCGAAGCTTGGGGGAGTTGGTGGAGGGCACAGGGCGCCTGCTGGAGGCCCACTACGCTCGGCCAGAGGTTGTGGGGCAGATGGGCGCCCTGCTGCGGGCCAAGCTGGCCCAGGGCGCCTACCGCACCGCGGTGGACCTGGAGTCGCTGGCTTCCCAGCTTACGGCCGACCTGCAGGAGATGTCCGGGGACCACCGTCTGCTGGTGTTCCACAGCCCCGGCGAAATGGTGGCTGAGGAGGTGCCCCCACCACCTCCCGTCGTCCCCTCCCCGGAGGAGCTCTCCTATCTCATCGAGGCCCTATTCAAGACCGAGGTGCTGCCCGGCCAGCTGGGCTACCTGCGTTTCGACGCCATGGCTGAGCTGGAGACGGTGAAGGCCATCGGGCCGCAGCTGGTGCAGATGGTGTGGCAGAAGCTGGTGGACACGGCCGCGCTGGTGGTCGACCTGCGCTACAACCCTGGCAGCTACTCCGCGGCCGTGCCGCTGCTCTGCTCCTACTTCTTCGAGGCAGAGCCCCGCCAGCACCTGTACTCTGTGTTTGACAGGGCCACGTCACGGGTCACCGAGGTGTGGACGCTGCCCCACGTCACAGGCCAGCGCTACGGCTCCCACAAGGACCTCTACGTCCTGGTGAGCCACACCAGCGGCTCCGCAGCCGAGGCTTTCGCTCACACCATGCAGGATCTGCAGCGAGCCACTGTCATCGGGGAGCCCACGGCCGGAGGGGCACTCTCCGTGGGCATCTACCAGGTGGGCAGCAGCCCCCTATATGCCTCCATGCCCACGCAGATGGCCATGAGCGCCAGCACCGGCGAGGCCTGGGATCTGGCTGGGGTGGAGCCGGACATCACTGTGCCCATGAGTGTGGCCCTCTCCACAGCCCGGGACATCGTGACCCTGCGTGCCAAGGTGCCCACCGTGCTGCAGACCGCTGGGAAGCTCGTAGCGGACAACTACGCCTCCCCAGAGCTGGGAGCCAAGATGGCGGCCGAGCTGGGCGGTCTGCAGGGCCGCTACGCCAGGGTGACCTCAGAAGCCGCCCTAGCCGAGCTGCTGCAGGCTGACCTGCAGGTGCTGTCCGGGGACCCACACCTGAAGACAGCCCATATCCCTGAGGATGCCAAAGACCGCATTCCTGGAATTGTGCCCATGCAGGTGAGTCACAAGGGAGAACTGGTCCCGGGTGGTCCCGTGTGGTCCCACGAGGAAGTCAATCAACTGTCCCCACATCCAGGCCAGGGCTCCAGACTTGTTTTCATGTTAAAGTTTTCACCAGTCAAATCTTTTCCTCTCTCTGACCCTGTCCTCCACTTCTCATGCCCATGAGGTCCCTGAGCACCTCTGTAGAACATCGGTACCCACGGAAGCTCGAGTTGAAAACGCTAGTACAGAAGGAGCTTCACTCTTGTCCAGGTAGAAGGCAAGAGTTTGCAGAACTTCTCTTTGTTGGTGTTAGAGAAAGAGGTTGCTAAGTCACATGAGGTCCCCTCCTAGAAATGTGGAGTTTGTGTCCATCCACGTCACCTCTCTGCCTTGGGGGAACTGCAGTTTTTGTGAATGAGTCGGGGGAATGAAGACAGGGAACCAGGCAGTGGCCCTGGCCTCACATTTGCCTTGGAGCTAGAACATGGAGCCTGGGGACAGGCCCAGGGGTGCTGGTGCCCAGCCTAGACAACTCCCGAGGTGAGGCTGCCTTGATGGGGCACTGACTGCCTTCTCCCCTCCCCCAGTGCCAGGTACTGTCTCCCAAAGGTGTCACGCTGGGTGAATGCACGCCTAGATACAAGGGCCAACAGAATGGGAAATTCTGAGCGAAGCTGTGTGGTCAAAATATTTGATGTCAGCATTGCAGATCTGGGCAAATCAAGGCTAAGGAGGTTTGCTGCAGGGTGGGTAAGAGAAAAATTCTGCAGATCAGGGGCCAAAGTATGCCGTAAGGCTCAGCAAGCTCTCGTGTCAACAAAGAGCTCCATCAAAACAGCTTTACAACACCTCTCCACGGCCTTTATCATCTACTGTTTCACTTCATGGCCACAACACTTAAGCAGGAGCATTTGACCTGGTTCCTTTGAAGGCAGGAGCTGATATAGGGGCTTGCGTGCAGGCAGTTGATGTGGGAGGTGTTTGCTGAAGCTGGAGTGAGGGAGCAGGGTGAATTGGATGGAGTCCAGTTGGTGAGCCCATTATTGAGGCTGTTATTTCTGAAGAGTCCAGTAGCACCCTGACAAGAGTGAAGAGTGCCTCCTGGAGCTGTCCCTCTGCAGATGGGACTCAGTAGTTTCATCCTCTGTTAGCTGAAAGTCACCCCCAAACATGAACTCGCTCAGGCTCTGGAGCAGCTTGGAGAAGATCCTGAAGCAGAAAAAGACAAGGGTGCCAGAGGCAGGGCCCTGTCAGCTGTGGCTGACATCAGAGGGCTGAGGGTACCCAAAGCATCTACGACCAAATTGTTATCGCATTTTACCAAAAGCAGAACCGAGACCTGGAGGAGCACATGGGAGAGTGGCCTGCAGCCAAAGAACTTGTGACTGCGGTCAGCTCAAGGTCTGGAAGGCAGGGGTCCTGAAGTCAGCAGGGGTGTTCCTGGGTTGGAGTCACCTTGCATGGATTCAGATCCTGGCTCCACCACTCACTGGCTATATGAGCCTGAGCAAGTCACGTGATCACTCTGTGCTTCGGTTTTTTTGTTTGTTTTTCACTTAAAAGATGAGGATAATAGTGTCTTCTCTACAGTAACTTCTACACTGTGCTCAGCCCAGGTCCGGATCCCTGGTAAAGACTCAAGAGCCCTGTGGTTCATGCCTTCCCTCCCTGACTCGGGGAGGGAGAGGATGATGAACTCAGAGACACAAAGTATCTGGGGAGCTCAGAGAAGTCAGAGTGGAGACTGTGCCTGGGTCTCTCAACTCAGACGCCAGGTTGAGGAGCTGGCCCCTGTGAGCATTCCCTGTAAGGAGGCTGCTGATCACACATGGGATTCACATCCCAGGCCCACTACCCATTTAAATTTCCAGGCACCATCAGGAAAGGCCCTGGCACCTACTACTTTCTTACAGAATGTTAGTCCCCTTCCCATGCCATCAATATTTCTCATGATGTAAAGGAACCCCGTGGCACCCACTTTCAAATCTGAGCTTTCACTGCATCTGGTAAAAGTGACACAGAGTAGACGCCATGCAGGGCTTGGCAGAACAGGGAACCACAGCTACGGAAGAGTTGGACGTGGACTTTCTTCTTTAACAGAGGTGGTTGTCCATTTAAATACCATGATCAGTAATGAAATAAAGAAATAAAGTTATCAAAACTCTAAAAAAAAAAAAGTGAGCTTTCAAATCTCTCTTTTCCTGACATGGCGCTGACCTCCCACTCTTTCAGATCCCTTCCCCTGAAGTCTTTGAAGACCTGATCAAGTTCTCCTTCCACACTAACGTGCTGGAGGGCAATGTTGGCTACCTGAGGTTTGACATGTTTGGGGATGGTGAGCTGCTCACCCAGGTCTCCGAGCTGCTGGTGGAGCACGTCTGGAAGAAGATTGTACACACGGACGCTCTGATTGTCGACATGAGGTCTGTGGGCCTGGGCAGCTGCTGTAGACGGTCAGAGCCAGGAGCAGGGGAGGGAAGAAGGGATGCTGGGGTACAGGGCAGGACCCAGGCGGAGCACCTGGCTGTTGGGGCTCTGGCTAGCTAGCCTGGGGTTCTGGTTTAATGGGCCAGATGGGGCCCCGCTACTGGTAGTTTTTTAAGCTCAGATGGCGTCGCCGTGCATTCTAGGCTGAGAAGCACTCCAAATGTCCCTGGTCATAGGATTAAGTGAGGAGAGAGGGGAAGGGTGACCTTAAAAACACCGATTCCAGGGTCCTTCTGAATTCAAATCCCTGTGAATCCAAAGCCCCAGGGCTGAGACCCAGTGACTAGTACATCTGACACGCATCACCCAGTGATTCCGATGATCAGCCATGTTTGGGAGAGCTAGGCCTCCTCCTACGCTTGAGTCTCGTATCTTACAAAATCAGCGCAGGACCACCCTGGTAATGAGAATCATAAAGCCAGTGGCCCAGCCAGAGTTTTACAGTCCAGCCACTATTGTTGCAAAAAGAACTCTTTACATCACAGAGTGACTGCTGAGGGGATGCTTTCAGCATCTGCTGTGAAGGTATGCCTCATACAAGGGGAGTTTCCTTCCTGGAGCTGGGGGAGGGGGGTTAGGAGGGTAACGGGTCGGAGAATGCCCGAGTGTAGTGGCCAGCCCTCTCCTCACTCCAAGGATCATCAGGCACCTTCCATTGGCACTGGGGGGAGGGAAGCCTGCTCCCCAGGGAAATGGACACGGGGTGGGGGGGGGTGTGTGTGTGTGTGTGCAGGGGGCCATCTCCAGGGGCTGGATTGACTGAGAGAGAACTCTGGTTGCTGGCTTGCAATATTGTTGTGAGTCTTAATTGTCACCAGGTGGCGCTAGACTGCAGAGGTGGGCTCCCCTCCCTGGAAGAGAAACTCCCAGGGCTCGGGTTTGGGTCAGAACTTGCTTGCGGCCTCTCTAATGCCTTTATCCTTCAAAGGCTCTACTGAATATCCAAATGGCCCTCATGCTCAGTCTCTTTCTGCTTAACTGTATTTGTCGTTCAGTGTCTGACTCTTTGCTACCCCATAGACTGCAGCATGCCAGGCCTCCCGTCCTTCACCAGCTTAGTATAGTTCACACTGTTTTTTTTTTTTTACAGAGTAGACCCAGCCCCGAGGTGTGCTTTGCTTAAAGATCTTTCCAAACCACAGTCTGGAAGTTCAGATGCTGAAGTCATGGGCCCTGAGCCCATCCAGGCCATCCTAGACCATCAACCAGAAGAGACTGCTGATACACTGCCAACGCAGCTGTTGGCATTCCTTGTGGGGCTCCTTGTTTCACAGATAAGGAGACAGGGGCCAGAGAGGCCACACAATGGGGCATATGCAAATGGCCTGGAATGATCATAGGCGCCCTCACGCCCAGTGCAGCCCCACAGCTCTGAACACTCCACCAGTCGAGGACAGACTGCACCATGCTAAGTGCCATGTTAGGACATCCCAGCTAAGGTGCCTAGTGGGTACTCTGAAGCTAGCAAGCGTGAAACTGGGAAGATAGTGTTCTCAAAATGTGCTCCACTCACAGGCAGCATGAGTTCAGGGGAGCAGTCCATAGTCAGTAAGCTGACGAAATTTATCAGCAAGTTCCAAGCTGCAGGACTTGTCAGAGCCTTTAATATAACATACAATATGCATCACATAATGTATTAACACATGAACAGAAAGAATAAGTCTGTTATGTAGTATTTTTTTTTAATGAACTTGACCACAAAGTCTCTTATTCTCAAGAAACTTGTACTCTGGGAAATGCCAACCAAAGAGTTCTGTAAGATAAGGACAGGGCACCATGCTTAGGCTGCCTGGAATTAAGAACAGGGCAAGGATTTGGGCCCCCTGGGGGCATCGAGGGTTTCCCTGTGGGTTTCACCCCTTAGTGGGCAACTTTTCCCTTCCTTCAGGTTCAACATTGGCGGCCCCACCTCCTCCATCTCTGCCCTGTGCTCCTACTTCTTCGACGAAGGCCCACCTATTCTGCTGGACAAAATCTACAACCGGCCCAATGACTCCGTCAGTGAGCTTTGGACCCTTACTCAGGTTGAAGGTGCGTGCAGAAGGCTTTCCTTCCTATTATTCTAGAAGCTCCTGAGAAATCAAGGAAAGACAGTTTGGGTTCAGGTAAAAGTAATTGTAGCCAGAACATAAAACCCCTGTCCCATTCCATGCACTCTGTACACGAGACCTTCAATCCCTGCAAAACATTTACCATCATGCCTACTTTCTAGATGAGAAAAACAAGTTCTAACTAAGTCAGCTGTCTTGTCTAAGGTCACTCAGCTCATGATAGTTCCAAAATTTGAGCACTGGCTTGTCTAAAACCAAAATGCCTGCCATTCTTGCCAGGGCAACCGTCGGTCTGCAAGACAAATGCAGGGCTAGAAGGATCCCCTGCCCATAAGCAAACCCCAGCGGGATTCCAGTGGCTTTCCACCTTATCTGAACTCTCAGCAGCTGCCCAGCACATCTGCCTAAAGAAAGTTCATAACTCTAATGAATCTTCTGTTACCTGCCCTGGGCCCAGAGCAGGGGCTGGAGGAGGCAGTTCAGGCCCCACGCTTTACAGAACCACGGGTCTCCCACTCACATCCCAGGGGATAGCCTGGCTCTGTCTCCCTTGCTGAGCTTGCAAAACCAAGGAACCTGGATGCCCATCTGACAGGAAGGGGCTGGGAAACCAACAGAGGTTGTGATCTAATCAGAAAAGCACTCTGCAATTTTCATTTGCGCATTTTCTTATCATACAAGCATGAGGGGGCAATCTTCCAAGAAATACATTCAATAACATTACAAAACGTAAATAAAAATCAGGACCAGATGAATTCTCAATTTAAATAAATATTCAAGACTGGAAGTTAAAAGCAGATCTGCAGACCATGGAGCCCAGGAATTGCCGTGTCCAATATGGGAGCCACACGGATTGGAATGTGTAAAGTGTTAAGTGCACACGAGATTTTGAGGACTTTTTATGAAAAAAGGGATGTGAAATATCTCAATAATTTTATTGTTGAAAAAATTTGAGAGGAGCATATTTTGGATTCATGGAGTTAGAGAAAACAGTATGAAAATTCATTTTACAGTTTCCTTTCACTTGTTTACCATGGTTTCTGGAAAACTTGAAATGACATCAGTGGCTTGCATTTAGGCTCATGTCGCATTCCTATTGGACATCACTGTCCTAGAGGCTCTCATCATTAAATCACAAACTTGGCCCTAATGGGGGCCCATAGTGAAAAGAGAGTCTGGTCAGGTTAGCCCTTCTCTCAGGTAAGTCGGTCAAGCCTTTTCCCATCACTTGGTGAAAAAAAACTCGCAAGCACTTGCATGCTCAGGATCAGGCACACATCCTTATCCCCATTTTATAGATGCAGAAACTGGGGCTTAGAAAGGTGGAGTGAATCGCACGCAGACGTGAGGATACAGACCCGACCCTCCTCTCTTGGAGTCGAGGCAGTCTGGAGAAGACCAGTGCCCAGTGGGGATCTGACTCCGTATTTTGAAGGGCCTTGTGTCTTGCAGGTGAACGCTATGGCTCCAAGAAGAGCATGGTCATTTTGACCAGCAGTCTGACTGCCGGCGCCGCAGAGGAATTCACTTACATCATGAAGAGGCTGGGCCGAGCACTGGTCATTGGAGAGGCGACCAGTGGGGGCTGCCAGCCACCGCAAACCTACCACGTGGACGACACAGACCTGTACATCACCATCCCCACCGCGCGCTCAGTGGGGGCTGCAGACGGCCGCTCATGGGAAGGCGTGGGCGTGGCACCCGACGTGGCTGTTCCTGCAGATGCCGCCCTTGCCAGAGCCAAGGAGATGCTCCAGCAGGCTCCACTGAGGGCGAGGCGCAGCCCGCGCCTGCGTGGCCGCCGCAAGGGCCACCATAGGCAGAGCCAGGGAAAGGCGGGATCTCTGGGCCGCAACCAAGGGGCAGTCAGGCATGAGGGCCTGACCGAGGCCCCCAGTGGGCAGAAAAGGGGCCTGCTGCACTCTGGGTAGGCTTGAAGCTCATACACTTGGTCTCTTCCCAACTGCCAGCATCCTTTCTGTTGGAACACCTATGGACAGGAAGCTCATCCCCTTCGAAGTCAATCCCCTGCAGGGAAGTGAAGCCCACATCTATCCCCACCCATGCTTCTTAATCACCAACCCCTGGTCCTCACGCTGTCAACTAGAGCATCTCAGCCCAATCGCATCATAATGTGAGCCACAGATGCTCGGCACATGTACATTTTCTGGTAGACATGTTTAAGAAAAGTACAAAGAAGCAGATAAAATTAATTTGAATAGTGTACTTTCACTATATTCACAGTAATATCATTTCAATGTATACTCAATATGAAAATTATTACGAATTGAGATGCTTTTGCACCAAGTCTTTGAGATCGGGTACGTGGCTCGTCAGCGCACGCCACATTAGTCCAGCTCAGAGCGGCTACCTGCAGCTGGCGGCTCCCACGTGGGACAGTGCAGGCCCCGAGGCCCAGAGCGCCCACTCCCCCTCCACACTGTCCCCATTCTGTCCTCGCTGGGCCTGCTCCTTCCCCATTAGAGCGCCTCTCTCCCTCTGCCCTGGGACCACGTCCGTCCCCATCATGCTGCGTTGCACTCGGGAACAGGAATGTCCTGCTCATCTCATCTCCTATTGCTGCCAGCTGGCATGGCGCCTGACACAGACAGTGGGTACACAATGAACACACAAGCCTGTCAAGCTGAAAAGCGACGTGTTCCTCCAGGTCGCTGCTCTCAGACACGCGAACACAACTCAGGTTCGCTTAGTAANGACAGTGGGTACACAATGAACACACAAGCCTGTCAAGCTGAAAAGCGACGTGTTCCTCCAGGTCGCTGCTCTCAGACACGCGAACACAACTCAGGTTCACTTAGTAATCCTCTCCTCTCTGCCCCAAACCCCCCCAATCCAATTGTACACGATACGTCTATCTTTCCTTCACGTTCCTCCCATGACTGCTTCTCCTGCTTCTGCCAAGGACCCAAAAGTGACCTCTGATGCCACGCAGCTTCCCACCATGCAGTGTTGCTGTCAGAGGAGAGAGTGGCCCTGGGAGGCAGTCTGGGGACCTGCCCCGCTCCTCCAAGTGCAGCCTGTCACTGTGCCAGCTCTGACAACCAAGCCAACTCCAAACAGTGTGAGGAGTTTGAGGCAGGCAGAGCCCAAGAACTCCCCTGGGCCTGGGCCAGCCCTGGGAGGAGGCCTGGAGCCCAGGGCCGGCCTGGGGAAGTGAGACACCTCTGGCTGATGTCCTGGGACCAGGCAACCCTGCTCTGCTAGAGTCACAGGGACCAAAAATAAGAGACCTCCAAGGCACTGCTCACAGTCTGGTAGGGCGAGGCCAGGAGGACAGGGAGCCCCCAGTGCCCCATCCCTGCTCCTGGAACCCCAGGCTCCAGACTGCACGCTGAGGATGAAGCTCTGCCCTGCCCTCTGGTGAGTCCAGGCTGTGGTTGCCACAGTGACCTCCCCAGGGGGCTAGGGACAGCTTGGACTCCATCAGTCCCCTTCCCAGACCTCAGAGATCTGGGGAATCTGGGCCACCACCAATCCCTAGGGGCTTTCTCTGCTAGAAGATCTCAAACCAGCCCTGGAAAGCTTTGCCCATGGAAGGCAAGACTTTACTCCAGCTCCTTTTCCTCCTGCTAAATTCAAGAAAGATTCAGGGCATGATTGAATTTTAGTATCATATATCCTGTGATCTAAGCTTTTTCTTCATTAGACCTACTGCCATCCAGACAAATGTATGATGACCTTCTATGCTTACACTCTAGGAATCTCCCTCCTCCCTCTTCTCTCTCTCTCTCTCTCTCACACACACACATATATACATGCATATATATTATATATCTAGCTATCTGATGATTACCTAAAACAAACAATGGTTTCTTCTAGATGGTAGTATTTGGGGTGATATTTTAACTTTCTTCTTTATACTTTCTCTTTTTCTTAAATTCCTATGATTAGCATATGTCATTATTTCAGGATGTAGCAGTCATTATTCCAAAAATATAATAAGATAAAATAAATTCTATAACTGAGTCACTTTCATAGTGATCATTAGCAGTTGTTTACATTTTATGAGTTTTCCTTTTGCATCATTTGGATTTCTTTGATTTACACCGCTGACATTTACTATAGCTTATTTTGTTTAAGGCGTCTTGTAGGTGTTGTGGGGTCTGCAGATGGAGAAGATTCTGGTGGGTCTTGAATGTCTTGCATAGGGGAAGGGGTGGGTGATATACGCAGATCTCCCTGGACACCCATTATTACTCTCTACAGAGTCGACTCTGCCTCAGAGCCATAGACATCAGCGGTTATTCACCGGCAGCCACACATCTGGCACCGTGGCTGTTTGCCCTCGTTTAGGCCACCAGCATTCGCACCCGCCTTGGGTGCTTAAATAACTGCTCCATACGGGAAATAGGCTCACTCAGAAGCAGAGGGGTGGCTGAGAGCCCAGGTCCCAGCTAGAGCCTTCCCAAGCGGAAAGGCCAGCTGTGTGACTCTGGACAACTTACCTCATACTTCTGTGCCTCAGTTTCCTCTTCCATGCAATGGGCAAGATATCAGCACCTTTGGGGCTGGGAACATTGAATGTGTTCATCTCATGCTTGCCCAATGGCCACTGTAACCATTCCTCCACCATGAGACCAGGTACCCTGGAAGTGCACTTTTCCAGCTCTCTGCTGGACACGTGTTCCTGCCTGGGCCAATCAGAGGCCCCTGTATAGGATGTTTTGTTTTAATTTCTGCAGCAAGTGACCCAGGGAAGCTGAGCAGCAGCGACGGCCAGAGGTCGTGTGTGCAGGGCATCACGGCCACGCCCCAACGTACCAGGGGCGGCAGTAGCACCCTCCAGAAGCAGTTCCTGGGCCTGGCCACAGCTGAGGTCTTGCTGAGCAGCTCCTTCTTCTGAATACTGTTCATCCTGTTGGGTGGCCCCAGCTTGCCCACCCAACACTGGGTGAAGCCCTGGCTCCTCTCAAGACAACCTTTTCTGCTTCAACCATACACAGACTTTGCTTTCGCACAATGAACTGCACCATCCCTCCCCTCCCTTGTCTTGAGGTCCTGGTCAGTGCCTGAATCCCCACCAGCCTCCTGCTCCATTTCTGTATCCCGGCCTGCAGCCAGGGCCACTGTTTTGCCATGCAGTCTTCTCATTCCTCCCACTGCTTGAGAACCCCTCAAGGCACCCACTGATGTGCCGTGAGAGGGTTCAGATGAGGCTGTGTATCCACTCTCCCAAGATATACCCAGTCACAAGACATGCTGGACCTCCATCGTCAGGACTGCTGCTGGGCCCAGCTCCCAGGTGCCACGCTGAAGCACCAGAGGGCAGGATGCCAGCTTCTCTCCCATCTCACCCCCTGCTTCCATGTGCCTGCATCTGCCAAGCAGCCCAACATGAGGCACACAGACACGTTTGTGTTTCAGGGGGGGTCATGACCACCCCAACAGCTTTAATGCAATGAGAGGATACAGTTCAGAAAGTGAAAGGATGCAGCCGGAAACACGGTCATGAGCCAGGAAACCTGCCTCCAAGGTCCCCGCTGGAGGGCACCCATCTCCCCCCTCCTGGTTTCTCCAGGATTAGCTGCCACCTGGCCTAAGGACCTCCTTACTACCTTGCAGATCAGGGTGGCTGGCAGTGAAAATAGCTGCATAATCCAAGCAGCTTAGAATAAGGGTATCAGAGGCCACTGGCTTCCTATCTCCAGTTCCAGGAAAACATGAGATGGTTGGGGAACAAAAGGTTAAATGTAAAGAATGGCAACCCTCCTTTCAGAAAGCACTGAGTCCCCAACCCCTATTCAAAACTGCCTTCCAAAATTCTTTTCTAGGATGTGGCACAAATCAAAACACATTGGAGAATAATTTGTTTTTTAACTAGAAGCTTCATTCTATTGCTTTCATATCTTACCATATGATCTTTAGACCGCCCACATGACTTCTACTAGAAAAAAAAATTGTACTAATAGGCTCTTAAGAGAAGTGACATGCAGGGGAGGCCTGCTGGCACCAGGGGGCACCAGAACCCCCAAGGAAAGAAAGAATACAGGGTTCACCTTGGGACAGCTCCTGCTGACTCTCACCCCTCTGTAGTAGGGGGCTCTCCCTCCCGCCAGAGGAACAGGGCGGAATTGCAAGGCTGCAAGGCTGCAAGCCTGGGGCCAGCACCTAGCCGATTCGAAGACTGGGATCCTAGTAGTGGTAAAAGTCTCCATCTGGGGGCCCCTGCCCCTCCCCTTGCCGCCACCTCTCAGGGGCTTCCGTCACCCCGTGCCATTCTGACCATCAGTTTTTAAAAGACAACTGGATAAATGGTAACTAATGTCACATCCAGTCCTGATTTCTGGCCTCGCGTGAGGCCTGCGTTCAGCCTGCGTTCAGCCTGGGCCTAAGGAGCCCTCACCCAGAGATCATGCCCTCTAGGTTTCAGGGCCTCCCGACCTCCTCTTCCCTTGCCACCCTCCCCCAGGCCCAACGGGCTTCACTCACTTTCTTTAACCTAATTTTATAGCCATTTGACTAGATTCCCTGGTCTAGGATTCAGAACTTGCCTGAAGTAGAAATCTGGGACCCTGGCCTTGTTAAGATTTTACTTCTCTTCCAGATAAAAGCAGAAAGAAAACCAGATCTTGGTCAAAATTGAGAACTAAAATGGATGTGAATTCAGAATGCCTTATTTTAGCCTCATTAGCACACTTGGGGGACTTTTAAAAACCTTAATTGAATGGCTGCTACTTGGGAGATCACGTATTGAAATATAATTGGCTATTTTTTCCAGCCACTATAGGTATTTTCCCTTCCATTGTCCAAAAAGGAAGCCAAGACTTTGTTTCTTGGCTCAGTGGCTCCTGTGTTACCTGCCTGATGCTGGCATTGCCTGAAAAGCACCAGAGCTGAGACCCGGGGAGAAGACCCACGGCACATCGGAGGGCGGAGGCAAGGACACCGCGTGGGGTGGGGAGGCGGCTTGATTGGGAGAGGGTGTCCTCAGGTGTGAGGCGCTGGGGAACTTTCTGTAAATTGGAAAGACAGGGGACGGACTTTAAAAAGACAGACAGCCTACACTAGCAGAATAGGATTGGCGTGAAGAACAGATTAAATTATATAAGGAGCATTTAAGGAATGTGGCAATTCTTACTCCAGAATCGTCAAGTAAAATTCATACCTGCTGATGTGATGTTTTGTGGCAACTTCACCCGCCAACGCTTAACCAGGATGGAAGGTGGCAGAGAGAGTGTGAGCAAAGTTGTGATTAGAAGCGACTGCTCTCCAGCAGAGACAGGAGGGTGGGAGAGAAAAGGGCGAAGACAGTCTTCAACTGCCATGGGGACTCTGGGAACCCAGCCTAGTGACCAGGAGGAAACGCCACATTAATCAACTGTAAGGCATCACCTCCGTAAGTCATCTTGGAGTCTGTCAATTTGAATGTCAGCAAAACAGCTTGCATCGACATCAATTTTTACCACAGTGAACTCTGTCTTAAAAAGTTAAGTTGGCAGATGTTTCCTTGTGCTTCTTCATTAAATTAACTCTATTATGTTTTTTTCAAAATGTGTCCCTTGTTTACGAGTGATGTGGTCACTATCAGTAATCATTCTGTTTGCAACCATAGCCAAGTNGCAGATGGAGAAGATTCTGGTGGGTCTTGAATGTCTTGCATAGGGGAAGGGGTGGGTGATATACGCAGATCTCCCTGGACACCCATTATTACTCTCTGCAGAGTCGACTCTGCCTCAGAGCCATAGACATCAGCGGTTATTCACCGGCAGCCACACATCTGGTACCGTGGCTGTTTGCCCTCGTTTAGGCCACCAGCATTCGCACCCGCCTTGGGTGCTTAAATAACTGCTCCATACGGGAAATAGGCTCACTCAGAAGCAGAGAGGTGGCTGAGAGCCCAGGTCCCAGCTAGAGCCTGCCCAAGCGGAAAGGCCAGCTGTGTGACTCTGGACAACTTACCTCATACTTCTGTGCCTCAGTTTCCTCTTCCATGCAATGGGCAAGATATCAGCACCTTTGGGGCTGGGAACATTGAATGTGTTCATCTCATGCTTGCCCAATGGCCACTGTAACCATTCCTCCACCATGAGACCAGGTACCCTGGAAGTGCACTTTTCCAGCTCTCTGCTGGACACGTGTTCCTGCCTGGGCCAATCAGAGGCCCCTGTATAGGATGTTTTGTTTTAATTTCTGCAGCAAGTGACCCAGGGAAGCTGAGCAGCAGCGACGGCCAGAGGTCGTGTGTGCAGGGCATCACGGCCACGCCCCAACGTACCAGGGGCGGCAGTAGCACCCTCCAGAAGCAGTTCCTGGGCCTGGCCACAGCTGAGGTCTTGCTGAGCAGCTCCTTCTTCTGAATACTGTTCATCCTGTTGGGTGGCCCCAGCTTGCCCACCCAACACTGGGTGAAGCCCTGGCTCCTCTCAAGACAACCTTTTCTGCTTCAACCATACACAGACTTTGCTTTCGCACAATGAACTGCACCATCCCTCCCCTCCCTTGTCTTGAGGTCCTGGTCAGTGCCTGAATCCCCACCAGCCTCCTGCTCCATTTCTGTATCCCGGCCTGCAGCCAGGGCCACTGTTTTGCCATGCAGTCTTCTCATTCCTCCCACTGCTTGAGAACCCCTCAAGGCACCCACTGATGTGCCGTGAGAGGGTTCAGATGAGGCTGTGTATCCACTCTCCCAAGATATACCCAGTCACAAGACATGCTGGACCTCCATCGTCAGGACTGCTGCTGGGCCCAGCTCCCAGGTGCCACGCTGAAGCACCAGAGGGCAGGATGCCAGCTTCTCTCCCATCTCACCCCCTGCTTCCATGTGCCTGCATCTGCCAAGCAGCCCAACATGAGGCACACAGACACGTTTGTGTTTCAGGGGGGGTCATGACCACCCCAACAGCTTTAATGCAATGAGAGGATACAGTTCAGAAAGTGAAAGGATGCAGCCGGAAACACGGTCATGAGCCAGGAAACCTGCCTCCAAGGTCCCCGCTGGAGGGCACCCATCTCCCCCCTCCTGGTTTCTCCAGGATTAGCTGCCACCTGGCCTAAGGACCTCCTTACTACCTTGCAGATCAGGGTGGCTGGCAGTGAAAATAGCTGCATAATCCAAGCAGCTTAGAATAAGGGTATCAGAGGCCACTGGCTTCCTATCTCCAGTTCCAGGAAAACATGAGATGGTTGGGGAACAAAAGGTTAAATGTAAAGAATGGCAACCCTCCTTTCAGAAAGCACTGAGTCCCCAACCCCTATTCAAAACTGCCTTCCAAAATTCTTTTCTAGGATGTGGCACAAATCAAAACACATTGGAGAATAATTTGTTTTTTAACTAGAAGCTTCATTCTATTGCTTTCATATCTTACCATATGATCTTTAGACCGCCCACATGACTTCTACTAGAAAAAAAAATTGTACTAATAGGCTCTTAAGAGAAGTGACATGCAGGGGAGGCCTGCTGGCACCAGGGGGCACCAGAACCCCCAAGGAAAGAAAGAATACAGGGTTCACCTTGGGACAGCTCCTGCTGACTCTCACCCCTCTGTAGTGGGGGGCTCTCCCTCCGGCCAGAGGAACAGGGCGGAATTGCAAGGCTGCAAGGCTGCAAGCCTGGGGCCAGCACCTAGCCAATTCGAAGACTGGGATCCTAGTAGTGGTAAAAGTCTCCATCTGGGGGCCCCTGCCCCTCCCCTTGCCGCCACCTCTCAGGGGCTTCCGTCACCCCGTGCCATTCTGACCATCAGTTTTTAAAAGACAACTGGATAAATGGTAACTAATGTCACATCCAGTCCTGATTTCTGGCCTCGCGTGAGGCCTGCGTTCAGCCTGCGTTCAGCCTGGGCCTAAGGAGCCCTCACCCAGAGATCATGCCCTCTAGGTTTCAGGGCCTCCCGACCTCCTCTTCCCTTGCCACCCTCCCCCAGGCCCAACGGGCTTCACTCGCTTTCTTTAACCTAATTTTATAGCCATTTGACTAGATTCCCTGGTCTAGGATTCAGAACTTGCCTGAAGTAGAAATCTGGGACCCTGGCCTTGTTAAGATTTTACTTCTCTTCCGGATAAAAGCAGAAAGAAAACCAGATCTTGGCCAAATTGAGAACTAAAATGGATGTGAATTCAGAATGCCTTATTTTAGCCTCATTAGCACACTTGGGGGACTTTTAAAAACCTTAATTGAATGGCTGCTACTTGGGAGATCACATATTAAAATATAATTGGCTATTTTTTCCAGCCACTATAGGTATTTTCCCTTCCATTGTCCAAAAAGGAAGCCAAGACTTTGTTTCTTGGCTCAGTGGCTCCTGTGTTACCTGCTTGATGCTGGCATTGCCTGAAAAGCACCAGAGCTGAGACCCGGGGAGAAGACCCACGGCACATCGGAGGGCGGAGGCAAGGACACCGCGTGGGTAGGGAGGCGGCTTGATGGGGAGAGGGTGTCCTCAGGTGTGAGGCGCTGGGGAACTTTCTGTAAATTGGAGAGACAGGGGACGGACTTTAAAAAGACAGACAGCCTACACTAGCAGAATAGGATTGGCGTGAAGAACAGATTAAATTATATAAGGAGCATTTAAGGAATGTGGCAATTCTTACTCCAGAATCGTCAAGTAAAATTCATACCTGCTGATGTGATGTTTTGTGGCAACTTCACCCGCCAACGCTTAACCAGGATGGAAGGTGGCAGAGAGAGTGTGAGCAAAGTTGTGATTAGAAGCGACTGCTCTCCAGCAGAGACAGGAGGGTGGGAGAGAAAAGGGCGAAGACAGTCTTCAACTGCCATGGGGACTCTGGGAACCCAGCCTAGTGACCAGGAGGAAACGCCACATTAATCAACTGTAAGGCATCACCTCCGTAAGTCATCTTGGAGTCTGTCAATTTGAATGTCAGCAAAACAGCTTGCATCGACATCAATTTTTACCACAATGAACTCTGTCTTAAAAAGTTAAGTTGGCAGATGTTTCCTTGTGCTTCTTCATTAAATTAACTTTATTATGTTTTTTTCAAAATGTGTCCCTTGTTTACGAGTGATGTGGTCACTATCAGTAATCATTCTGTTTGCAACCATAGCCAAGTTTCCCAGAGGAGTATGGGTGGGCCAGGGAAGACACACTGGTCTAGACATCTAAAGGGTCCTAGCCTTGACCTCACCACCTCCTGCCCCTGAATCACTTTGCACATCAGCTCTTGACGGACCTCACTGCTCATTGCTATAAAGTGAGAGGATGGACCAGAAATGCAGGATCCCTTACAATTTTAAATTTCTATGTAGAAATTATTTTTTATTTTAGTGTACTTATACCTGTCAAACTGATTTCAAAGAAATTACGGAGTAATCCAACAAGCCAGAGGAGGACAGCTGTGCACGCAGCTTAACAGATGTCAAAACCCTTGTCAGAAGCTGGCTTGTCAGGGGTGGGGCCAGACCAGGCATCTTACTCATTCCTTCTACAAAGGTCTGTTAAACACTTGTTTTGGCCTCCATTGTNGGCCAGAGATGCCAAGAGCTTAACACATCTTATGTCATGGGATTTTCACAACAACTACATGAGGAATGTTGCAGGTCTCAATCCAAATGTGTTCATCTACAACTTACAGATGCCATATCAATAAACGCTGTGCTGCTCCAGCTTTTTGAGACTCTTCCAGATCTGGATTCTGTCAATTACTGAATCCACCCAAAATCACTCATCAGTGTTATCATCCAACTCTTGACAATGAGAACAAGGAGGGGAAGGAAGAAAAGGTGGAGACCAAGGAGCTGAGCTGATGGAAGACCTTGGCATGCCGTCCACCCTCCCTGAGGACCACCACTCTCGCAGGCACCAGCACCGCCGGGTAAGGTCACTCAGGCAAGCACAAAGAACGTCCCACCAGACTCCTTCTGGGGGCCCATCCAACCTCGGACCACTGCGTCTGGGGCCATCACCAGAAGGGAGTCTTTCAAATGAAAAATGACACGAGTCTGTCGTGGCTTGTTCGGGGTCAGGGACCACAGGCACAGCCACTCAGTGCTGCTTCTGTCCCCGTTTCCTACATGGACCTACCAACGCCCTTTGCAGCTGGAAGGTGGCTCTCTCTCCAGACGATCGCTGAGCAAAGCGGAGCTGCCCCCTCCTCTCTCTCCTTCCACTGACACTAGCTGTTCTGGCAGCAAGCGGATCTACGCACCCCTTGATTTTTCCTCCCTTCCAGTATTAAAGGAACTCCACTGTCCTCCACACCCTTCATAGCCTGAGTCCACTTTGGGCTCTTGATCCCTGACACTATTTACTCATTCTTGTCACTCTGCTGGTATGTCCTGGGAAGGGACTCTTCTTGCCTTCCTTGGTTCTTTCAGTCTGAGCTCAGCAAGACAAACCTCTGAGCCATACAGAGATCATTCAGTGCTGGCTTCCCTCATAGCTCAGATGGTAAAGAATCTGCCTGCAGTGCAAGAGACCCGGGTTCAATCCCTGGGTTGGGAAGATCCCCTGGAGAAGGAATTGGCAACCCGCTCCAGGATCCTTGCCTGGAAAGTCCCATGGACAGAGGAGCCTGGTGGGCTGCAGTCCACAGGCTCACAAAGAGCCGGGCACGACTGAGTGACTAGCACCTTTAACACACTTGTGGTCTTCCTATTGAAGCAATCTGACTTCAATCCCAGACTCTCCAACCTTTTCCCAGCCTTTAGATGAGGTAATGATCTTAGCAGACTTCTGAAACTGAGCCTCCCAAGTCAAGAGTTGGTCTGACCATGTCTGTCCTCCCCCGCCCACCGGGAATACTTCTCCCTCAGGACTCAGTCCTTCTGGGCCACCAGCCAGGGTTCTACTGACCAAAACGAGGTTTTCTGAGAGGTGAAGCCTCACCTGCCCCATAGTGTAAAAGCACGTGTTTCTCTGTTTCTTGCCTGCTGCCGGGGCGCTGGCTGCAGACTCCAATCATCCCTCCATCTGAGCAGCACCGGCCACATTCTACCTTTCTGTTCAGGTTCCAACCAGGCGGTCCCAGGAACCTTCCAGCCTCACATTCACAGGGAATTTAAGTGTGTGGGTTTCTAGGGTCAGAATGTCTGGGTCAAATACAGCTCTGCTCTTGCCAACCACGTGACCCTGGACAAGGTGCTGATTCTCTCCCTGCCTCTGCTGTCTCACTATGGATCACCTCATGAGGTGACCACTTCATGAGGTGGTTGTGAGGATTAAATGGATTAACATACCTAGAGTGCTAAAGAGCCTGCCTCAGTGAATGTAAAAGTGAAAATGTCAGTCACTCAGACGTGTCCAGCTCTTTGCCACCCTATATATACTGCAGCCTTCCAGGCTTCCCTGTCCATGGAACTTTCCAGGCAAGAACAGTGGAGTGTGTAGCCATTCCTTCTCCGGGGGATCTTCCCAACCCGGGGATCGAACCTGGGTCTCTTGAATTGCAGGCAGATTCTTCACCATATGAGCCACCAGGGAAGCCCAAGTTTATCATCATACTAGTAATTTATTATCATACTAGTTCTGAAGGTTAAAGACAAGCTCAGGGCTGCCTTCCCTCTACTCATGCCCCTCCCTGCCAGGGACCAGCACACAATAGTGTTTAATAAGGGACTAAACGGCCTGGGCAGTTTCCACCTTCCCCCTCCATTTACAGGAAAAAGAAGTCTTTCTCAAGCAACTGAATGATAGCATGTTGCTGATATCTGAACATACTCACCACCCCAAGCTAGCCAGCNTAAAAGTGAAAATGTTAGTCACTCAGACGTGTCCAGCTCTTTGCCACCCTATATATACTGCAGCCTTCCAGGCTCCTCTGTCCATGGAACTCTCCAGGAAAGAACAGTGGAGTGTGTAGCCATTCCTTCTCCGGGGGATCTTCCCAACCCGGGGATCGAACCTGGGTCTCCTGAATTGCAGGCAGATTCTTCACCATATGAGCCACCAGGGAAGCCCAAGTTTATCATCATACTAGTAATTTATTATCATACTAGTTCTGAAGGTTAAAGACAAGCTCAGGGCTGCCTTCCCTCTACTCATGCCCCTCCCTGCCAGGGACCAGCACACAATAGTGTTTAATAAGGGACTAAACGGCCTGGGCAGTTTCCACCTTCCCCCTCCATTTACAGGAAAAAGAAGTCTTTCTCAAGCAACTGAATGATAGCATGTTGCTGATATCTGAACATACTCACCACCCCAAGCTAGCCAGCCAGCCTCCAACTGTCCCAAGCTGCAGCTGAGAAACTAGGTCTTATACAGTGAAACCATCTCCACCGACAGTGCCTTTCTCCACTGCTTCCTCTTCAGCTAAATAAAACAAATGAACACAGAAAAAAGTCTTCTGGGCCCCAAGACTCTGGTTTCCTCAGACTCTGGAGATGCTTCTCATACTTTTGTGGAAGATTTCTAAGGATAATCCTCTATCTGCCTCTTCTATATGTGGCTTGTGTGGTGCTGGGTTTTCCTAAAAGGGAAACATACATGTTTTCTAGATAGCCTCTAGCCAAAGAACCCTGAGAAAATGAAAAACTGCAGAGTTGTCCAGGCCTTCCTGGAGGCTGGCTACTGGTGCCATGCAGTGGGAAAGAGGAGAAGGACTTCCCAGCCAGCCCTCGAAGACTCCACACTCAGATATGCCTACATCCCTCTAGTAGCAATGCTTGCTATGATCAAGCAAAACCAAATGCAGGATCCCCAGGATGTAGCCAGCTCCCAGGCCCACTGTGAGGTCAGCTGCAGTCCTAACCCATCTTGGCCAGTTCCAGTGGCAGTCTTCAGAGGAAAAGTCCATGGTTTTTACGATAGACTGCACAGTCAGACTCTACAAGAACATCGTTGGCCAGAAAGAAGAAGAGATGCAGTCTATTGGAGAAGGAAAAGAAATTCAAAAGCACTGCAGCTCAAGATTTTGCCTAGAATTAAAAAACTATGTGATCATCTGTTTTAAAGAAAAGTTGTCACCTCTTAGGTTTTTTAAAAAAGAAATCTGCTAACCAGAGCAGACATGATAGTTCTATATCATTGGAAAAGCATCCCTTCCCCCTCCCTCCCCAAATTCTAATACCTGGGAAGTCAGAAGTTAAATGATGCAAAAGACAATCTAACTCTTCAGTCCAGAAAACAGTCTCCCAAATCCAAGTGTCATGCTTATACCTATGAAAGTGTCCGATGTTCTTTGACATAAAGTGGGGGAAAAAAATTTCTTTCAATAAACACACTGATATCTTCTTCCATCATTTTTAATTTTTGTTCAATTATGTGTGAAATCTACTGGCAAATTTCCTTTTGAGTATCAACCAAAAGTTAAATAAGCTGAATTATCACTAAAAAGCATAACAAATTCAAAGAGCAGGTTAAGTTAATTATGAAAAATAAAAGCCTCAAATGTTGGGCAGTAATTAGCAGCTTTAAAACCAAACAAGTTTCCTTTTTACAACTTTTTACACATATATATTATGTACATGTATGTGCATGTTTGAACATATCGCTATGCGTAACACAAAAATATCATCAAACAATGAAATCATGTCTGATCAAATTTTTAAGAAGCAAAAAACTGCTTTGCTATATATTTTCTATGTCATTTCTCAAAAGTGAATCAGATTTGTTTTTCTATATTTCTTCACTTAGTATCTTGGATATGAAAATGAAACCTTTCTACTGTGGTCTCACCTCATGCACACAAAAACATTAGTCTCCAATGTCACAATAATTGTTATAAAAAGGCTGGATCATTCAACAGTAATTATGAAACCTAATTTCTGCACACCACCAGCATTGACAAGTATACACTTTATGAATTTATAGTTAACTTCCTGTTTCAGCTCTCACCCAAATGTTTCTCATGCAAAGCTCTCGCCTATTGTCTTCCCACAGCTGCTCTCTGAATCCCACCCTGGCCCTCCCCACCAACCTGGCCTTGTATTGCCTGCACAGAAGGATGGTATGGGGCCCCATGTGCCCTTAATGTTCCTGCAAAATTTAGCTTCCTGGGATGTCTGCGTCTATCACTAAAGGCCAAATACCAAGAAAAGGATTCAATCGATGCCTTGTTTCTAAGTATTTCTTTCAGCTCACCCTGAAAACTCAGAGATTTATAACTTGACCCTTGATGTATTTTCCCACAACAGGCACTGAACAGGTTACATGCCTAGGTCTTTGATATAATCAGTTGGAGAAAGGATCTGCAACAAATCCGTCGGTATTACACTAGTACCCAGAACAAACTCTGGCTAATAACGGAGCGGCATGGGTGAATGGCTGAAGGGATGAATTAAAATAATTGCAGCACAAAAAGTCAACCTAGGAGAAAAAAAAAATCCAAGGTGGAATTCTTGATGGGGGAAGGAAGAGGGGAAGAAGGGAGGAGGAGAGAGAGAAAGAAGAGAGAAAAGGAAGGACGAGGGACACAGGTAAAACAACGATGGAGAAGAAGAGGTGAGACAGATGAGGGAAAAATACGGAAAGAAGCGAGGAGACAGGCCAGAGGCAGCGGGCAGGGAGCGGAGCAGCACGCAGCGGGAGAGAGGCGCGGCGGAGAGGGCTGGAGACAGGGGAGACCCCGCAGCCGAAGGCGGGGCCGAGAGCCTGCCCTGGGGAAAGGCCAGCGGGAATGAGACGACTCCCGACCCCCACGCCCATCCTGGCCCCGTCCCGGGGGCAGGACAGCGCGTCTCACCTCGGCTCTGTCGCGGCGCTGGGGACGCGCGGGCAGCCCCGGCCGCCAGCAGGTCGCGGCCGTGGCGCGCGGCTCGGAACTTGGCGCGCGAGCCCCGGGGGGCCCGCCCTCCCGGGCTGCCCCGCCTCTGGGGCGGGGCTTCGGGCCTCGGGCCCCGCCCTCCCGGCTGCCCCGCCTCCAGGACGGGGCTTCGGGCCTCGGGCCCCGCCCTCCCGGGATGCCCCGCCCTCCAGGGCTGCCCCGCCTCCGAGGCGGGGCCTCGGGCCTCGGGCCCCGCCCCGCCCGCCGCGGGCAGAGGGGTTTCTGGGAAGGGCCTCGAGTGCGCTGAGCGCTCAGAGAGCGGCGCCCAGGAGACCCGCTCGCGGCACCGCCCGCCGCCCCCGGCTCCGCGCCGCACGGCTTCACTCTTGGCGGGGCCGGGGCCGCCCGCGAGCCCAGCTCCGCGTATCTCGACCGGCCGTCGCCGCTGGCTCAGGTCTTGCCCCGTGCCTCGCAAGTTCAGGATGAGGAGGGCGCCCTGGCGCGGGCTTGCCTTTGGAGGTGGCCCTTGGACCGCGGCGGAGGCTGTACCTGATCCGTGTGGTGCGACCTCTACCCTCTTAGGTCTCCGAGCCCCAGGCGACAGACAGTCAGTACAGATGGTCCGCGCCCTGCGGCTGCAGGTCCCCCGTGCGCTGCCCAGAGACCCCCATCAGCGTCGGGGACTCGCCTTCCCTTCCAGGCTGAGCGGCCGTGCGAGCTCCACATTTGTGGCTTCCCCGAGAATCACCCCGACTTCACTGGAGCTGACCCTCGGCCTCTCAGCCTTTCCCGGGCCACCGCAGTTTTGAAATGGCAGTGTTTTGCCAGATAACGGTGAGTTCTGTGACTTCGCAGAATGCACAGGTGTCAGGGAACTTAATTACCCACGGAGGGTGGGAGAGCCCAGGGCCTAAAGGGTTGGGGACAAGGGGAAATGCCTTCTAAGTGACTGCATTCATGCCAGATCCTGGACTAATCAGGACATATTCCTGGAGTGAGGGTGAGGGGAGACGGAAGTAGAGACTCAGGTAACCTGAAAGGTTGCGGTGGCATCCAGGTGTGTGGGTCACCGTGTTTGAGCGCAGCAGAAGGCAGAGCAGATTAGACAGGGGAAGAGAGAATCCTTGAGGGGCTAAAGGGAACCTTCCTTCCTTCAGTCACTCAATAACTGTTCTAGATGCCCCTGAAAGGAGAGTGTGGGTTCATGAGGTGACAAAGCTCTGTGCTTTTCTCAAAGATCTGGGAGCATCTGTTACACAAGACAAGATTGTAAAGGAACAAAATTATGATGAGTCTGAGGTGGGCAAAGTGAAATTCAGAACAGACGTTAAAGTTCTGGTAATGGTCCCCAAAGCAAAACTTTTCTTCTGTGAAGAGAGCCCACTAATTAACATGGACATGAGAAATCAACTCTCTGATATGCAGCTCAGTCAACCTTATTGAAATTACAGAACTTCCAGGACAACCTTGAAAATAATCTGTCCACCTAGAATTCTGTATCTAACCAAACTGTTATTCAAGAGTGAGCACAACACAGATATTTTCAGGGGGACAGCGCCTAAGCTGAACACCCTCACGACCTTGGTGAAGAACTACTACTAAAGAATGTGTTTCCGAGGGAAGGAAACAGAACCCAGAAGAAAGGAGAGAGTTTCAAGGAACAGTGACTGGAAGTCCAAGACCCAGATGTCGGCAGGGTTGGTTTTTGATGAAACCTCCCTGAACTGTAGGCAGCCACCTTCCTTCTGTGTCCCACATGCTGCCTTTTCTCTGTGACTGTTGGCAGCCCATCTCTGGTGTGCCTTCCTTTTCTTATGAGGATACTAGACTTAGGCCCGACACTTAAGACCTTATTTAACCTTAATCACCTCCCTAAACACCCAACATCTAAATGCAGTCCCATTAAGGATTAGGGCTTGATAAATGGATTTGGCAGTAAGGGCACAATTCAGTTCATCAGTTCAGTTCGGTTCAGTCGCTCAGTCGTGTCTGACTCTTTGCGACCCCATGAATCACAGCACACCAGGCCTCCCCGTCCATCACCAACTCCCAGGGTTCATTCAGATTCACGTCCATCGAGTCGGTGATGCCATCCAGCCATCTCATCCTCTGTCGTCCCCTTGTCCTCCTGCCCTTAATCCCTCCCAGCATCAGAGTCTTTTCCAATGAGTCAACTCTTTGCATGAGGTATTGGAGTTTCAGCTTCAGCATCAGTCCTTCCAAAGAACACCCAGGACTGATCTCCTTTAGAATGGACTGGTTGGACCTCCTTGCAGTCCAAGGGACTCTCAAGAGTCTTCTCCAGCACCACAGTTCAAAAGCATTAATTCTTCGGCGCTCACTTTCTTCACAGTCCAACTCTCACATCCATACATGACCACAGGAAAAACCATAGCCTTGGCTAGACGGACCTGTGTTGGCAAAGTAATGTCTCTGCTTTTTAATATGCTATCTAGGTTGGTTATAATAGTCTTACCTAATAGCAAATCCAGATAAGAACAGCACAAAAATACGAAATTACTGACTAGCCTCTCTCATGAGCATAGGAAAAAAAAATCTGAANTAATATGCTATCTAGGTTGGTTATAATAGTCTTACCTAATAGCAAATCCAGATAAGAACAGCACAAAAATACGAAATTACTGACTAGCCTCTCTCATGAGCATAGGAAAAAAAAATCTGAACTAACACTAAATTCAATCCAACAGTTAAAAAATATCATGGCCAATTTGAACCTATTGACAATATGTTAATGTTGTTTCAGCTACATTAATTTAATTAGCCATATTAATAGATTACTAGAAAATATGTTTCTCACAAAATATACAAAAAGTTTTAAAATTCAGCATTCGTGCATATCTAGCACACCAAGAATATTAGTGAAATACCTTTATCTGATAAAGGATTTCTACCAAAAGCTTTCAGTAAGTTTCATTCTTAATGGTGATGTGGTAGAGGCATTCTCTTAAAAATCAAGAATGCCTCCATCATAGCTCTACTCTTTGGAGTAGTCAGGATAATGCTTTTTATTTTTATGCTGACNCTATGGTTGGGTCAAAATTAGGGGACCAGGAATGCAAACGTATTAGAATTGCTCAGGCTTCTCCAACCAGTTTATCCTCCCTTATTCCTCATGTGTCAGCCAGCCTGGTTTGCTACCCAAAGTGTCTCATCCGCAACATGAGGCAGGTTGGCCACCTTCCCCACCACTCACGCTGGTGAAAGTTACCACCAGGCTGGCCCAGTGAGGTTGCTAAGGGAGTATGATGGCCTTCAGCTACACGGGAGGGGAAAGAGTGGCTAGAGAGTCTGCTGGAAACGGGAGAGGCAGAAAATCTGCCCACCGCAAGGAGGCGCCCCATCCCTCCTAATCAGGCCTTCTTTGTTTTCAGGTCGAAGAGTGAAGGCAACACCTGGAATGAAATTTGTGATTTAACGGAAAGGTTGCTGAAGAGGTTTACAAAGTACGGCTGGTGTTTTTCTCTGCCAGACAGAGCACACAGCTCTTTACAGTTGGCGAAAGTGGGAGTCCTTTGGTTTCAGGAGCAGAGAGCCCTAGGTGGTGTTCTGAAGCAGAAAGAATTACCAATCACACTGATCTTACCAGGTCCCAGTAGCTCAGTTAGTAAAGAGTCTGCCTACAGTGCAGGAGACCTGGGTTCATTTCCTGGGTGGNGTTCTGAAGCAGAAAGAATTACCAATCACACTGATCTTACCAGGTCCCAGTAGCTCAGTTAGTAAAGAGTCTGCCTACAGTGCAGGAGACCTGGGTTCATTTCCTGGGTGGGGAAGATCCCCTGGAGAAGGAAATGGCACCCCACTCCAGTATTCTTGCCTGGAGAATCCCATGGATGGAGGAGCCTGGTGGGGCTGCAGGCCACAGGGTCGTGAGAGTCGCCACACGACTGAGCGACTAAGAACATGCGCAACATCTTTCGTGACTCCTGCCGGGAATCAGGTCACAGTGTAGGGGACACACTCTGTCCTTAAGGACCTCACAGATTAGGAAACTGGCAAGTCACACACCTAAGCACTGAGTTAAAGGGTGCCAAAGACCAAAAGATAAGAACAAAGGAGTTACTTGCAACTTCAAGGAAAAAGCAGTATTCTTAGAAAAAGAAGAAGGCAAGCTTGGCTTCTTAGAGACTGTGGAATACTGAACTAGATCTTAAAGGATGAGGAAAAACAGGGGGACGGAAACCGCTTCTGTAGTGAGTGGTCTGTTTGGCTAGAAAGTGGGATTGATTCAAGGGAAGACTGAGAGATGAAGCTGAACAGGACAGTTCGGGAGGCTCATACTGCCAGGTTCATGATTACCTGCTGTGAGCAATATGGAGCTATAGGCTATTCTAGGGCAGGGATCTGACATGATCAAGGTTGTGCTCCAGGAGAAAAAGTCTGATAATTATGGATTAAATGAGATGGAACTTGAACCAGGAGACGTGGGGAACCCAGCTAGGTAGCAATTTCATGAAAAGATGAGTCAATGGACCAGAAGACAGTGGGGGAAAGAAAGAAGGATGTGTGTATGAATGGCTGCTGAGAGGTAGAAAGATTTCCCTGAGATAAAAAGCAAGCATGGAAGACAGAGAGAGGAAGGGTGGTAAGGTCCAAAGACTTTTACGTTAGATGAGAGGTCCGTGGAGAGGCTCTCACGCGCAAGTGCATAAGTGTCTACTTTGTTGTGCACATGTTTCTGTGTGTGCTGGCACATGTGTGCGTGTGTGTGCGTGTGTCTGAGAGAGAGAGAGAGAGAGAAACTTCGGGGGCTTGGGGTGGGGGGATATAGAAATGGACCAAGATGACATCTTAATACCAACTTTCAGCAGGATCGTACATCTTACAGGCCTCTGAAGCCTTCACAAAAGTATTGGAACTTTCAGGATTAGAGAAACGCACACCAAAGCAAAAGAGTTGGGATGGGAGAGGGGGCAGAAACTGACACGCACCGCGGCCTCTCTGGCTGCTCACTGATGCTAGCTGGGTGTTCACGGCTTCTTATGAGCCCTCGCTTCCTCCCCAGCCCTAAACTGAGGGTTTCTCTCATCACCTACTCGTCAGTCAGCAATGTCCTTCTGCCACTCACCTCGGACAGGTAAGTGTCACTTTAAGTCTCCAAGGTAGGCCTAGTGGGCAGGGTCACAGAGAGGCCCAAGGAGCTGAGGATCTCCACTGCGTGCAGGCTGGGCCAGCCTGGGCTCTCCCGAGTGCCCACTCTGACCCCAGGCCTGATTGCCTGGCTCCCACTGACCCCTGACTGTATTGACGCTAGCAGACTCCTGTGCTGCTGGGCCATCTCCACTCCCTCTACGCCCCACCCTCTGCTCATCCTGTCCTCTCAGCCCTCTTCACTCTCCTTGGAACTGGCTCACTGTGGGGAGCNAGGTAGGCCTAGTGGGCAGGGTCACAGAGAGGCCCAAGGAGCTGAGGATCTCCACTGCGTGCAGGCTTGGCCAGCCTGGGCTCTCCCAAGTGCCCACTCTGACCCCAGGCCTGATTGCCTGGCTCCCACTGACCCCTGACTGTACTGACGCTAGCAGACTCCTGTGCTGCTGGGCCATCTCCACTCCCTCTACGCCCCACCCTCCGCTCATCCTGTCCTCTCAGCCCTCTTCACTCTCCTTGGAACTGGCTCACTGTGGGGACCCCTGGGACCTGGAGGAGCAGGCGCGTGGGCCCTTTGTGAACACTGGCCCGTGTTGGGCACCTGCCCTGGTGTCCGTCTCTGCTCTGGGCCATGGGGGAAGAGGGCAGGCAGAGTCAGAACCGGGAGGCAAGGATGGGCCTGCTGAAGGAATGGAGTTCACTGGATGGGAGCTTGGTCCCTTGGTGATCTGAGACAAGGGAGCCCATGAGTGGGTTCCAAATACCAGGCAGAGCTGGGTGTAGGAGGGAAGCACGACACAGCAGCATCCTAAGTGTGCCAAAAAGCCTGGAGGTATTAAGACACACTTCTTGTAGCAGGGAGGTAAAGATGCTCCTGACGCGCTGAACCCAGTTCATTAAACACCAAAGAGAGGGTAAGGTCATTTAGAACTAAGTGGGTCCAGGATTTGTGGCACAGCACCCTTTTCAGATTAAACAGGACAGCAAGGTTTCCAGGGAGGAAGTGAGATGATGTCAGTTCATGGAGACAGCACTCCCCAGGCCTGGCTCCCAGGATAAGCAGGGACCAGGCTTCCTGTTCAGTTGAGGTGGGGAAGGCGTGGTTTTGTGCATGTTTGAGTTTAGAAGACAGAGCACAGTGGATTTGACATGGGAGAAAGTCCATGGGGAGGGATGCTGGCAGGTGGCAGAGAGGTGTCCAGTGAGGACTGGAAACATACCTCCGGGGCAGAGCTGCCCATGGAGGGGAGGACAACTGCCTCTTCCAAGGCATGGTGCTCGAGGCCCGGGCCAAGAGAGGCTTGCTAGGCTCATGGAGGGCCTCCACAGTCCGCTCTGGAAAGTGAAGGGGAGAAATCTTCCATGACAAGAGGGTTCAGGAGAGGAAATGGAGCTCAAGGGAGAGGAAAAGAAGTGAAATCCTGTGGGGGGAGGGGGGGCTGTGGTTTGGATGGGGAGGGGAATACATACCTAGGAAAACAGGTCAACATCAACCATGACCGTCATGCTTCCAGCTCAGGAAGACCCCACAGAATCTTGCTGGGAGCTGGTCTCAGCCTGGGGTTGGGCATTTCCAAAACTGCCTGGGCATTTAGGAGGGTGTGGCAGAGGGCTGGGGTGGGTCTTGCTGTACAAGGTGAGTCCAGCGTGGCTGAGGGAGCCTGATAAGAAGTGTGACTTTAGTGGGTCTGCAGAGGATTGGGGGCAAGGCTGGGACCAGGGCTGGCGCTCTCTGAGCCCTATCCACTGGGGCGAGCAGGCTGAGAGGGCACCATCCACACAGGGCTTGCTCTGGTGCTGGAGAAGCCAGACAGCACAGGGCTAGGAAGCCTCAGCTGTGCTGGTGAGAACTGAGAAGAGGTTCAGGAGCTCCTGTCGTATGAGTGGGGTACTTTAAGAGCAGGAGGGATTGCTGAGGCTACTAGGAGCCTGGCGTCATGGTATGAGAAGAGCTGGAAGGGCAGCAGAAGAGAGAGCCACTCAGGTGAGGACTTGGCCTGATGTGGCTCCTGGGCAGGAGGCTGTGAGCATGGAGAGTTCCAGCATATTTTGAGGTGTGAATGACGAAATGGAAATCTTCCAGACAGTGCCAAGATGTGTGTTTCTGCTCAGCTAGGCAAGGCCTGCTTTGGCCTGCCCTGGCAATGGGTCCTGCTGGGTCTCCTCTTCTCATGGGCTAGGTTGAGTAGATCTGGGGCTCTCATATTTCACTGCGCATTGAGCATCTCCTCTGCCTGCAGTGAGAAGCCAGCCTTCAGGGACCACATACTCGTTAGACTTGCCATGACAGCTCAGCCCATCACACTGGATAAGCCTGAACCTAAGTCCCCATGCCCTAGTGTATCCCAGGCCCATCCCCTGCAATCCNCAGGCCTGGCTCCCAGGATAAGCAGGGACCAGGCTTCCTGTTCAGTTGAGCTGGGGAAGGCGTGGTTTTGTGCATGTTTGAGTTTAGAAGACAGAGCACAGTGGATTTGACATGGGAGAAAGTCCATGGGGAGGGATGCTGGCAGGTGGCAGAGAGGTGTCCAGTGAGGACTGGAAACATACCTCCGGGGCAGAGCTGCCCATGGAGGGGAGGACAACTGCCTCTTCCAAGGCATGGTGCTCGAGGCCCGGGCCAAGAGAGGCTTGCTAGGCTCATGGAGGGCCTCCACAGTCCGCTCTGGAAAGTGAAGGGGAGAAATCTTCCATGACAAGAGGGTTCAGGAGAGGAAATGGAGCTCAAGGGAGAGGAAAAGAAGTGAAATCCTGTGGGGGGAGGGGGGGCTGTGGTTTGGATGGGGAGGGGAATACATACCTAGGAAAACAGGTCAACATCAACCATGACCGTCATGCTTCCAGCTCAGGAAGACCCCACAGAATCTTGCTGGGAGCTGGTCTCAGCCTGGGGTTGGGCATTTCCAAAACTGCCTGGGCATTTAGGAGGGTGTGGCAGAGGGCTGGGGTGGGTCTTGCTGTACAAGGTGAGTCCAGCGTGGCTGAGGGAGCCTGATAAGAAGTGTGACTTTAGTGGGTCTGCAGAGGATTGGGGGCAAGGCTGGGACCAGGGCTGGCGCTCTCTGAGCCCTATCCACTGGGGCGAGCAGGCTGAGAGGGCACCATCCACACAGGGCTTGCTCTGGTGCTGGAGAAGCCAGACAGCACAGGGCTAGGAAGCCTCAGCTGTGCTGGTGAGAACTGAGAAGAGGTTCAGGAGCTCCTGTCGTATGAGTGGGGTACTTTAAGAGCAGGAGGGATTGCTGAGGCTACTAGGAGCCTGGCGTCATGGTATGAGAAGAGCTGGAAGGGCAGCAGAAGAGAGAGCCACTCAGGTGAGGACTTGGCCTGATGTGGCTCCTGGGCAGGAGGCTGTGAGCATGGAGAGTTCCAGCATATTTTGAGGTGTGAATGACGAAATGGAAATCTTCCAGACAGTGCCAAGATGTGTGTTTCTGCTCAGCTAGGCAAGGCCTGCTTTGGCCTGCCCTGGCAATGGGTCCTGCTGGGTCTCCTCTTCTCATGGGCTAGGTTGAGTAGATCTGGGGCTCTCATATTTCACTGCGCATTGAGCATCTCCTCTGCCTGCAGTGAGAAGCCAGCCTTCAGGGACCACATACTCGTTAGACTTGCCATGACAGCTCAGCCCATCACACTGGATAAGCCTGAACCTAAGTCCCCATGCCCTAGTGTATCCCAGGCCCATCCCCTGCAATCCACTTTAGCAGAGGACAGAGGCTGTCGTGGCAGCCTGGAGCCACTGCTCTTTCCCCTTCCATGGGGAGCCCTCAGGTCACTTTTCCAGCTTATGGTCTGTTGCTTCAGAACAGATGAAGGCCAGGAGCCGTCGACTCTAACAGAGAAGCTTGACTGCTTCCTTTAGCACTGGTCCAGAGGGAGAAGTGGCTTGAGGGACCAAGTCCACCTCAGGGACCTGTGGCTGACGAGGAGGGGACAGGGTTGACGTATCAGCAGAGTGACTGCCAAAGGCAGCCTTGCTTGTTGGAGGATAATGTGCCATCACCAGGGACCCCTTAGGGGCCAGCAGTACCACCAGTCATGGGGGTGCCGGACCCACAGGTGCGCATCTGGGGTGCTGCCCTCTCAACACAGATGGTCAAGGCAGGGCTCTTGAGTCCCCTGAGGTCTGGACGCCTGAAACAGGGATGAGCACTTTGAAAGTCAGGACCTACTAATGGGACAGAAAAGCAGCATCCTCCACGCTCCCTGAGTCGGGAATGAAGAAGGGTTAGGGCTAGTCCCGTCAGAGGCAGACATGGGCGGAAGGGTTGGGACACGGCCGTTTGTGTCCCCCNAACCACATCTGCTTTGCAGGGAAAGCTGGACGTTTTTTATAACTTTCTTCAGCGCTGCAGCCTGGTGCCATTGATGCAGTGTCCAAGCAGGGACATGGTAAGCAGGACACCGGGATGCTCCCCGTGAGTTGGGGTCTTGGCTTTGGTCTTGACAGTTACTGCCTGTGACTGTGGTTCAGAGAGCCTAGTGGGGGCATCTGCTAAGAGGAAAGCCCAAAATGTGGAGACGTGGACATCCTGTGCCTCCAGATAATTCTCAGCGTGGTGCCCGTGCATTTTCCCTGCATGGGCATCTCAAGGATGTCAGGACATTTTTTCTCCAGAGCAATGCCCAGAACTTCCAATCCTGAGTAAGAAGGGCTGAGAAACCTATTGGCCTCCCATCCATCATCCCTCCCCACTACCTACCCACTGCTGTGGGACTGCTGGCTGCACCCCACCCATGGGCCCTCCTGGGCTGGTGGCTCAGGTACCAGGAGTGGTGGAGGACATGGTGCCACCCCGTCCCCACTGTTGTCTGGCCGACACTGACTGCATTTACCAGGTCATAAAGATGCCCTCCTTGTGTCAGTGTCTGTGACAATGGGGAGAAGCCAAATCATTCCAGTTGTCATCCTTGGAATTTACTAATAATGATGAATGATAATGGTGCGTCCTTCCTGTGGGTCAGTTGCTAGACCAGTAATGTTTGCAATGCTTTAATTCTCCCGGGAACTGTGCCAGTACCTTTATCCCAGCTTCACCAAGGGGGGACTGACCCACAGAGAGGCTGAGTGGCTTGGCCCAGGCCCCAGAGGCTGGGAGGAGCAAAGCTGGGCTTGAACTCCGAGCCTAGCCCTTCTCACTGCTCTGCCCCTTTCAGTTCACATGTCTCACAGTCTCATGATGGTTACTCCCCCGCCACCAGAGATCTGCCCTCCTCAGGCCTCCAGATTCAAAGAGGCACTGCTCCTGGTTCACCTGGGAAGCACCTGGCCATCATATTTTTGGGTGGTCTCATGCACAGACCTTTTGTACAGACTGGGCCGGTGGTCTGGAGGATGTTCTGGTTCTAGGGTCTGTAGGTAGGCTGCACTGACTGTATTCACTGAGTCAGGCAAACGCTGGCTCAGGTGGCTGCTCAGGTGGGTGTTGGAAGCTCTGGACAGGCTGGAAGCCTCTGGACACTGCTGGAGACACAGCTGAATCATGCTCCCACCCACCAGAGATGCTGCTGGGGACGGAGGCGTCGGTGCAGCTGGGCTCCTGGCTGTGGGTCAGAATAGAGCCCTCAGGCCTAGCCTTGCTTTCAGGGAAGCCCCATTCTCCACGTATCTCTTGATATCTCTCTGGAGACGTGAAAGTCATGAATGTATCAGTGAGTGCCTGCTTGGCCAGATCACAGACTATGACACGGTGACAAGTCACAAGCTAAGAAATAATTGATAAAAAGGAGTTGGTGAAGGGAAAATCCAAAGTCCTTCCCAACAGAGGAAACATTCAGTGCTTCTGCCCTGGGGCTGTTAGGCTTGGAGAATCGAAAGGCTGGAAATTGAGTCCTGTCCTCATCAGTCCAAATGGTCAAGATATTCCCAGGTTACCGGTGTCACCCTATGGTGTGTGGGGGACAGATGAGCACCAGCAGATCAGAGCGTCACAGTACAGACCGCATGTGGTCCACACACGCACCGAGTCCTCTGGTGGTGAATGAATGAGTGGACACGTCCAGTCACTGTGTCTCCTTGTCAATGCTTTAGTCCATTTCTCTGGCATGCATAGGCATTGGGGATCTAGTGAAATAAGGCACAAATCTCTGCTTTGC
The DNA here is from genome assembly GCA_006410735.1 of Raphicerus campestris. Classification (NCBI taxonomy): domain Eukaryota; kingdom Metazoa; phylum Chordata; class Mammalia; order Artiodactyla; family Bovidae; genus Raphicerus; species Raphicerus campestris. Next base: position 115,325 of record SJYW01021741.1, read on the forward strand.
AGGGCACTGTGCAGGGATGAAGAAAGGTCCCTGCGGCCTTTTCTGGAGTTACTGACTTCAACCTGCTATGAAGTCTGCAAACTTAGTTTCTTAACTGCTCCGAGACCTACCATTTGTATCTCAAAACAGGGGTAAAATAATAAAATACCGCCAAACCAACAATAATGCACTTAGGAAGAGCATTAGGCCTGCTTTTGGTGAGGGCAAGGGAGGCTCCAGGTGAGGCTGAATAATCCAAGGTCCAGAGGTCCTGGAGTTCTACTGACAAATCTGATCCATGGCTACCTAGCCAACGTTGCATCTGGTGGTAGTTACCACCGTGGCATCCTTACAGACAGGGGTAACTCTGGCTCCCCACTCTAGCTCACACAAACTTCAGGAGAACAGCAGCATGTCTAGAATCTCCCACGCTCACTGATGCCTGTGTCCTCTCAGTGCTTGGCTGGGAGGATAATGGAGAAAGGGACCCACTCTCTGCCTCGCATTCTGGAAAGAACTTGCCCTCTGGGTCCCCACCTTATCATACCGTCCCTCCTCACAGTGGGAAAGGGAACCAACTTAGCTCCCACCCCAGAAAAGTCTTCCATCAGTTCAGTTCAGTTCAGTTCAGTCGCTCAGTCGTGTCCGACTCTTTGCGACCCCATGAATCGCAGCACGCCAGGCCTCCCTGTCCATCACCAACTCCCGGAGTTCACTCAGATTCACATCCATCAAGTCTGTGATGCCATCCAGCCATCTCATCCTCTGTCGTCTCCTTCTCCTCCTGCCCTCAGTCCCTCCTAGCATCAGAGTCTTTTCCAATGAGTCAACTCTTCGCATGAGGTGGCCAAAGTACTGGAGTTTCAGCTTTAGCATCATTCCTTCCAAAGAAATCCCAGGACTGCTCTCCTTTAGAATGGACTGGTTGGATCTCCTTGCAGTCCAAGGGACTCTCAAGAGTCTTCTCCAACACCACAGTTCAAAAGCATCAATTCTTCAGCACTCAGCCTTCTTCACAGTCCAACTCTCACATCCATACATGACCACAGGAAAAACCATAGCCTTGACTAGACGGACCTTAGTNACAGTTCAAAAGCATCAATTCTTCAGCACTCAGCCTTCTTCACAGTCCAACTCTCACATCCATACATGTCTTCCATCACCAGGCATTATATTCTGATTTGTGGTATCTCAGTCTATGTTCCTATAGGACTTTTTCCTAAGAAATAAAAAAAGATATGGTGTGTGAAAGCACCTAGCATGAAAAGAATGTGGGGCTCATGGGAATGAAGGAAGAGAGTCTTAAAAGCAAAGGAAATGGAAAAAACATGGTCTGAGTTGGACCACATCTGGAAGGAGGTGGTAACCGGGAGACAGAGCCCTGGTGTTGTCCTCGGTGGAAACCACAAGGGGAGGTGGAGTGGTCAGCAGTTAGCAAGTCCCCTGGACCCTTGAAGTCCAAGCTGTCACCTCCTCTTCCTCACACAATGGCTAGCACAGGTGGTCTCCTCTCAATATCCTCACAGACCCTACTGCTGCTTGGGAAGAAGTTGAGGATGATAAGGGCCTGCCCTTCCCTGGCTCTTATTGTACCTCTCCCACATGCTTAATCAATTACTGCTTTGAGGGTGATGAGTAACAAGGAGGATGAACAAAGTAAGGATGGACTTATGGGCCTCAGCCTTCCAGTATACTTCAGAAAGCTTCCTGCTAAGGCCCAGTTTGTGCTAAAAATATAATGGTCTCAAACCTGTGCCTTGAAATAAGTGCAATTAATGAGGGGGGATTTATTCTGCAGGAAACTGGTTCACATCGTGGGCCAGTCTTTTGCTGAACTGGACCATGTGATATAGCGGTCACTGTGACAGGCCTCTCCTCGGCCTGCAGGCCACCCAGGTCAGATGCAGGAGCTCAGCCTCACCCACTCCTCCGTTGCCACAACACTCCAGGGACAGACAAGTAATGAAAGAGTCTCAGAGATGAAACATCTTGCTAGGAAAGAAACATGCAAGGCTTATGAGATAGACTGAGTGGGAATAGTTGGAAATATTTGCTGGAAATGAAGTTAAGTTACGGGGATTCATAGAAAAGGTAGGGCTTAGGGTGATTCTTAAAAAAGGTGATTAGGAGCTCGCTAGGAAAACACGGTAAGGAAGGATACACCAAAGAGAGATAATAGCCAATTATCTCTAGGCTGTGTAATAACTTAGAAATGGTAGCCTAAGTTGTTCCAATAAAGATTTTAATCTGATTGTCTTCATCCTAAGCAGCCCAGAGTTGGTGCCAGCTGGTCAGTGTGCTGAGGCTGCCCTTCTTGTCACATCCAGGACCCTCAGCAGGGGACTAGTGAGAGATGATGGCAAAGCTGGAAGCAACTGATGCTGCAGATTATGCTGTCCCAAAGGGTCTGTGGCAATCTCTACCCAAACTGAAAGATCTGCACCTGCTGCTGTATTACAAGCCCATCCCCCATCTGAGGGCACCATCGTCTGCCCTTGCCCCGTGGGCCCAGAGCTCAGACTGAAGGCTGTGGTGAGGACTCACCCTCTGAGCACACAGTCACCAAGAGAGCCTGGTCAACGCTGGGGCTGTGGCGGCAATCAGCACTTACCCTTCCACAGGCTCCCAGTGCACAGGGGAGCAGACAAGTTCAATACCAGAGCAAAGGGGACCCAAAGTCAGAAAGACAGGGCTCCGTGGGAAAAGGGAGAGTAGATTCCAGTGTCTGAACAGAGTCTAGAAACAGGAGCACAGACTGCAGGCCAACACCCAGAAAGAGGAATGGCATCAATGAAGGCTTGCCCTGGGAATCCTGAGGGGCGCTGAGCTTCATCTCCTTGAGCCAAGGAGACCACAGCCTTCTGCTCCCAAGTCCAGTGGCTTCTCACTGATATTCTGTCTCTACTCTTCTTCATACAGGGGAGTTGCCTCGACTGCGCCTTAGTGAATCCTCACTGCCTGCCAATGCTCTATGGCTCAGAGACCTGCCTTCAACCCCGTCAAGAGTGCCTCCCCCTCAATATCTGCTGCTCACATTGTCAACATCCCCCACCGATATGCTCTCAGCCACCGTCCAGGATGTTACCGCTGATCCCTCCCCCAGAGGTCTACAGAAGTACTATATCTCTCCCGCCCCCATAGCTCAACATCTAAAGAACTTAAAACTGAAAATTAAGAGCCCCTTTTGTACCAAATTAGATATATATATATAATACAATATATATATTGTGTTTTGGATTACAGTCAAAAGGAGCTGGAATTAGTTTCTGATCAGCAGGAGAGTTTCTTTCCTGGGGAGCACTGCTCCTCTGTATGAGACGCAACTGTACTCATCTACCAGGACAAGGCACCCTGGTATCCTGTGGATGTAGATGTGATGAGTCCCATTCCCACAAGATAGACCTCCATCTGTCACCAAGGGTTGAGATGCATGGGGTGTTAGACAAGATATGCTCTTTCAAGAAAGCCCCAAATAGCTGATATATGGAAATAGTCTGGTGTCCATTACTTGCTTGCTGTTACTTAATCTCCTGGGTGAGTTACATACTCTCCCTGTACTTCAATTTCCTTACTGAAAAGATGTGGATAATGGTGTCTCTTCTAAAAAGAGGGCTACAGTAACTGCTGCAACATGCTCAGCACAAGGCTGGTCACTTGTAAAGACTCAGAGGCCAGGTCTTTAAGGTCTCCTCCCCTTCACCAGGGAAGGAGACAATGATGAGCTCAGAGACATCAGGAAGTATGTGGTGAGTGAAAAGATGTTAGAAAAAATCATCACTGGAACTTTAAGCTCTGGATACCATGACAAAGGGTTGGCATACATGAGAATTCTCTGAAAACTGTTAACCACATGTAAGTTAACATCAAAGGCCACCACCCATGTAATCTCCAAGATACCATCAGAAGAGGTCCTTCCACCTACTGTGTTCTTCACAAACATGAGTTCCCTTCCTGTACCTTAATTTTTTTCTCATAAAGTTAATTCCTAGTTTTCAATTTCCCATCAGCTCCTCTGATAACAGACAGACCTCCCAATCTTCCAGGTCCCCTTTGAAGAAGCCTTTGAAGACATGATCAGGCTTCCTTGCACACTTACATGCTAGAGGACTATCGGTAGACAAGAATTCATTGTGAAGATCACACAACGTATTTATGAAGATGGATCAATACCCTGGGCCAAACAGTCCAAGAGGAGTAGAANAAGCCTTTGAAGACATGCTCAGGCTTCCTTGCAGACTTACATGCTAGAGGACTATCGGTAGACAAGAATTCATTGTGAAGATCACACAACATATTTATGAAGATGAATCAATACCCTGGACCAAAGAGTCCAAGACGAGTAGAAGTGGCTCCTGCCTCAAATATGCACATACCAGTGCAACCAATAAGGGACCATTAAGAGTCAAGTAAACATGAGATGATGAAAAGAAGGGACTAAAACTCCAAAGAAACAGAGATCTATGAACTCCCTTACAAAGAATTCAGTCCTCTTAGGGCAGTTTAGTGAAACGCAAGAAACGTGGGCAGACAACTACATGAAATTCAGGGGGAAGAAGCATCAGTGAAATGAGAAGCTCAACAAAGAATCAATCAAAAGAACGACCGAAAACTAGAGCTGAAAAATAAAGCACTGTATTGAAGAATATAACAAAGTATTTCAGCAACAAAGTCAAGCAAGCAGAAAAAAGAATCAGTGAACCAAAAGGTAGATCATTAGAAATTATTCTGCCATATAAGTGAAAAGAAAAAAAAATTATTAAAAAGAGTGACAATACACTCTGGGACATTATCAGCAGAAAAAACTGAATTATGGAAGTCCCATATGAGAAGAGAGAGAGAGAAAAGAAAGTATATTGGAAATAAAATGTTTGAAAACTTACCAGACATGCAATGAGAAATGCATCCAGATTCATGAGGCCCAAAGAATCCCAAATAGCTTGAGCCTGCAATGGTTACAGGAATTCACACTGTGAGTAAATAGTCTATGGCCAAAGACACGAGCAATTTTTAAAGCAACAAGAAAAAAAAAAGTCACCACATGTAAGACACCATCATAACACTCAAGAGAGACTTCTCAGTAGAAGTTTTGCAGGCCAGGAGAGAGGGATGATGTACTCAAATATAGAAAGAAAATAAAACTGTGAAGGAAGAATATTGTATCCAGGAAATCTACTCTTCAGAAATGAAAGAGATACTGAAAACATACCAAATAAATAACAAAAGCAAAGCTGAATGTGTTCATCACCAGAAAGTTTGCTGTGAAATGCTGCAGGCGTTTAATCAGGCACAAATAAATGAATAATAATTAGTATCGTGAAAATGTCAGAAGTTTGTAAAACTCACCAGTAATGGCCGATCCTGTAATATGGTCATAATAGTGCAAAATTCACTCAGAATACCAGTTAAAATGTTAAAAAATATATTAAACAACCATAACTACAGTAATTGCTTACTGGNAAAATGTCAGAAGTTTGTAAAACTCACCAGTAATGGCCGATCCTGTAATATGGTCATAATAGTGCAAAATTCACTCAGAATATCAGTTAAAATGTTAAAAAATATATTAAACAACCATAACTACAATAATTGCTTACTGGACCCAAAACATAAAGTATATGAGTCGTCATATTGATAACCTAATGTGAAGGAGGAAGAAATAAAGGGAAAATTTAGGTATGCTATCAGCTTAAAGTAGGACATTATAAATATCAGATATTTTAGGTATGCTTCATGATAACCATAAAGAAATAACCTCTGGGAGATATACCAAAGATGAAAGAGGAATCTTAGCACACCCCCTACTAAAAGTTATAAAATAGCAAAAGACAGCACAGTAAGAAGCTAGGAAAAATGGATTTAGAAAACAGTTGAAAAAATAAAATGGCAATGGTAAGCACTTACATATCAATAATTACTTTAAACATAAAATAAATTCAATTAAACATACATAAAATAGCTTAATGGACCAAAAACAACCAAAAAAAAGAGGTCCAGAAATATGCTGCCCATAAGATAATTACTCTAGCCTTAAAGACACACAAGGACTAACAGTGATGGAATGGGAAAAGAGACTCTAGCGAAGGGTAAGCGAAAGACAACATCAATACCTATGCCTCACACTTACAGGGAACGTAGACTTTAAGCTAAAAATGCTCTAGGGAGAAAGGTCATTGTGTAATGATTTAAAAAAAAAGTCAGTCTATCAAGAAAACAGCAACTGCACACATTTATGCACCCGGCATCAGAACGTCCAAGTATATAAAGCTGTTATTAAGCGAACACATGGAGAAATAAGGGCTTCCCCAGTGGCTTAGCGATCAAGTAGCCGCCTGCAATACAGAAGCTGCGGGTTCAGTCCCTGGGTCGGGAAGATTCCCTGGAGGAGGCTGTGGCAATCTACTCCAGTATTCTTGCCTGGAGAATCCCACGGACAGAGGAGCCTGGTAGGCTACAGTCCATAGGGTCGCAAAGAGTCGGGCACGACAGAACTGACCCAGCATGCACTCAAGGAGAAATAAATAATACAGTAAGAGTTGGAGATCTTAACATCCACTCTAAACAATGGAAAAATCAGCCAGATAGAAAATTGATAAGGAAGCAGCCGATTTGAACAAAACCAGACCTGAAAGCCATGTACATTATATTTCATCCAATAGCAGCAGACTGCACAATTTTCCAAGCACCCATGGGCCATTTTCTAAAGCGGATCATATTTTAGGCTCCAGGTAATTCTTGATAACTTTAATCATGGCATGTATTTTTCCCAAACAGTGGTATGAAGCTGAAACTAGAAATGAATATCATGAGGAAAGCAGAAAAATTCTCAAACACATGAAAATCACATACCACACACGCCTGTAACCAATGGATCAGAGAAAACTTTTTCAAAACAAAAATAGACAAATATCTTGAAAAATAAAAAAGTAAAAATATATAAGCAAAATCATGTGGTATGCCTCAAAAACATTTCTAAGGATGACATTTATCGAAGTAAATTATCATTTTAAGGAAAAAGAAATAGTTCAGCCTAAGGAACTAAATAAGCACAAAGTTAGTAGAATGGAAGTATGGTTCAATACACAGCAAACAATAAATGTGATGTCACATTAATAGATTGAAAGAAGAAAGTCATATGTCAGTAGATGCAGAAAATGCATTTAAATGTATTCAATATCCATCACAACTACCTGCCCTGCTCACTGTCTTGACAACAAGTGTTTGTGACACGTGTTTTGCATATTTCACCTCCTTCCATCTTCCATATACCTGAAGGGTCGTCATCCTCCTTCACCGATGAGGAGGGCCCAGATCCTGCCTTACTAAGCATCCTGCCCAATGTCCCCTGCAAGGAGGAGGCGCAACTGGGATTGAAACTCAAGTGTGTGTTCCCGAAGCCTGCCTTGGTTACACTGGCCGTGTTTCCCTCCCAGAGCCCCCAGTGATGAATAGCAAACCAACCGTGTGACCCAAACACCAAATGAGGGCACGCTGAGAGTTTAAGCATCCTTTCCTACCTTAATTCTAACTTCTCCTGAGTGTTTATTTACTCCATGAAAAAGTCAGATTCTTTGTCTAACTTCCTTGCACTTCTNGAGGGCACGCTGAGAGTTTAAGCATCCTTTCCTACCTTAATTCTAACTTCTCCTGAGTGTTTATTTACTCCATGAAAAAGTCAGATTCTTTGTCTAACTTCCTTGCACTTCTAACAGCTCCTGAGGAAATATAGGTCACCCAAATATGTGTCTTTAGGTCTCATGTGCTTTGTCATCCTGAAAGGACATCCAAACTGTGCCACCGTCAGCATCTGAGCCTCTCCTAATATCACTTCAAAACTGATTCCTCAAAGGGGATGCCATTGACATCTAAGATTAGTGTTGGCCAATGTTCCTTGAAGAGAGACAAGGGCAGGCACATCACGGTACTGAGTGACCTTGAACTGATCACTCACCTCTCTTAGCCTGAATTTCTCATCATTAGGCTGAATTCGGGCTAAACTATATTCACAGTCCTTTCCAGACCTACCAGTGTATAACTATAGCTGGGATGAAGCTAGAGTAATTACCTTTTTAAAAGCTCAAAATTAAAACTAAAAAATAAGAAAATATATATTTTAAACCCTGAACATAACACTAGCAAATGAAATCTAATAAAGTACAAAAAGGGCAATACATCAAGACT
>SJYW01021751.1:12073-22268 GCA_006410735.1 Raphicerus campestris
TGAGTGCTGAAGAATTGATGCTTTTGAACTGTGGTGTTGGAGAAGACTCTTGAGAGTCCCTTGGACTGCAAGGAGATCCAACCAGTCCATTCTAAAGGAGATCAGTCCTGGGTGTTCATTGGATGGACTGATGTTGAAACTGAAACTCCAGTACTTTGGCCACCTGATGCAAACAGCTGACACATTTGAAAAGACCCTGATGCTGGGAAAGATTGAGGGCAGGAGGAGAAAGTCAAGACAGAGGATGAGATGGTTGGATGACATCACCGACTCGATGGACATGGGTTTGGGTGGACTCTGGGAGCTGGTGATGGACAGGGAGGCCTGGCGTGCTGCAATTCATGGGGTCGCAATGAGTCGAACACAACTGAGTGACTGAACTGCACTGAACTGAGTGAGGGAGAAAGAGATGTCTGCAGCTAAGAAAGAGAAACATTTAAACAGATACCACAATGGAAATTTTGTAATGTTTCAAAACGAATTTGTGAACACGTTAAATACTTTGGTCAGAAAACAGCATTCCAAAGAAGGAAACGTGACAGTTTATCATTTATTCCAACAACACTGACGAGTACATCTATTGAGGTCAGATGAGCAATACAAAGATGAGTAAACGGCAGTTGTTATGGATATCTAAGGCTTCCCAGCCTAGTCTTCTCTGATGACTAAGTACTCTATGAACGTGCTTTTATACACACTGCCTTTTCTTCACAGTAATAAGTGAACCTTAAGTGTTTTCTATTTCCAATCCTACCTCATGTAAAGAACAGTGACGTTGGATTCAGAAAGGCTTGGGTTGAATTTTTACTGTTGCTGTTTACTAGCTTTGTATGATAAATATATTTTTAATAATTTTTGTTTCCTTTTCTATAAAATGGGATCATAATTCTTCACAAGTGGTCATCAAGATTAAACACTGGGTAAGCCCTCCAGTAAACAGCTGTCCTCCGTTCCCCCACTGGATTGTCAGCATCACTAAAGCAAAGTGTGGATTCTATTTCCTACAAGTGTGTATTCTATTTAGTTCCCTTTTCCTCCTCTTCTGCCCAAATTTCACCCCATTGATTTGTTGCTCCAACAACATTAATCTATCTATGATTTATCTAGTACTCTGCATTGCCATTTCATTTAATCTGAGAGAGAAAACAACCTAAAAGTTAAAGTGATAAAATTTGTAGTTTCCTGCAATCACTGTTTCTCTCCAGACACATCTAAGAGGGAACATATTCCCTTTTTAAATCAAGTTTTGAAATCTGTACAAACTCAGTTTGTGGTAGTATTAAGAACACTAGGAAATTTCCTGATGGTCCAGTGGTTGAAACGCTGCATTTCCAGGAGGTCCCAGATACCATCCCTCATTAAGAAACTAAGATCCCAGAAGCCAGAAGGCCATGCAGCGTGGGAGAGAAAAAAATAAAAACAAACAAAAAACCCTTAAGGACACTACATTCTCTTCTTACCTGTCTTATTTTATTACCCCCCCCCCCAAAATCAAGGACAAGAAACTTTGCAAATGAAAAGGCAAAATTTACTTTGATAGAAAACAATTTTAATTAAATACAGGGGACAGTAGCAGTAAATATAAAACATAAAATTCAATATGCAGGGAGGAGGGAACCCTAGAGAGCTGAAGAGGCTGAAGGGATCTCCGCTGACAACAACTGATGCAAATCTGTATTTGAGACCTTCTCACAGACCTTAGTAGTAATACATACCTTGTTCTTGGCCACAGAATCTCACAGACACAGGAGCACACAACATGCACTCAAACATGACTGCACATTCAAACATCTACCCCTCCACACACATGGGGACACACAGAGCCTGATTTAACCCTTTCACCCAGTTTGCCTCCCTCTATATTCCTGAGGCCTTCAAAAAGAAAACTTCCGGCATCCCACAAGGGCTTTACAATTCCAGTGTGTACTGTCTTCCGGCTCTGGGTTTATAGGAGCTGTGGGATTAAGGGCCATTTGCTTCCTGGAGTCTAAACAGGCAATCATGGGGTTGGCTTCCCGCTCCACTGTCCAATTATCAGGTGCAGGTCTTCCCAACCAAGGAAACCTGGCTGCTGCTTTGATGTTTTATACTTCAGGTCGGTGGAGATCAAAAGAAAACCCTGAAAAGGATGCAACAACGAGGACAGGACGAAGTCAAACTCAGGGGTGTGTAGCCATAGGATGTCTAAGTCTGCCTGAGGGGTGAGGGGGACGGAGCTTCTTTACCGGGTCCTACTATATCATGCCCTCTTCTACCCCCACATCCTTGTCAATGCCTCAGACAGAAGAACAGGCTATTTTGGATTCTTGTCACCTTGTGCGACTTAAGCAATTATAGAAGGGGACATAGGGAGGCAACAGGGGGTGCAGAGTAGTACATAGGATTGGAGAACTCTGTCAGAATCTTACGTCTACCTCTCCAAACCAGAAGGAAGAAATAAGGTATTCTGAAGTTTGTGAATAATGGTTAACCAGGAAACCACTTTACAGCAGATCCCTGAACCCAGAGGAGTGTCTTTGATTCAGGCCAAAGTTTACTCACTAAGGGAATCAGAAGGGCCAATCTGGTCTCGAATATGTCCTTTCCAGCTACAAAAACCTTTTCCCCTCTCTGAGTCTTCCTGTCTTCATCCATAAAATGGGATTCACAATCCCAGCCTTACAGCATATCTTGTGGAAAAAATAAAATAAAGTGCACTAGTGCATGTTCTTGTACTGTGGTGTGAATAAACTTGGCTTCAGAGGGAAATCAGATTTGGTCCGATGTGTGTTTTTTTTTTTTCTGGTGTGATTTTTAAACTCAAGTTTAAGGGATTTTCATTATTAATTATGAGCTTTAAGAGCTAAGTATCTTGTTTATAAAATTGCTTGGGCTGGGAAAAAACAAAGCNTGATGTGTGTTTTTTTTTTTTTCTGGTGTGATTTTTAAACTCAAGTTTGAGGGATTTTCATTGTTAATTATGAGCTTTAAGAGCTAAGTATCTTGTTTATAAAATTGCTTGGGCTGGGAAAAAAACAAAGCAGAACAAAATAAAACAAAAAGTAAGCAAAATAGGAAGAGGTATATTCTACGATGAAAAGAAATGCGGCAATTAATATTGATCATTCTTACCTCAAGAACTTCAATATCTGAATTGATGAGTGAGATTTTGTGTGGGTTGGGTAGAGGAAATCCTTGCTGTAATTTTGCTAAAATACAGAATAAGATGTGAAATAATTGGGCACCGGCATGGAAGATTTGGTAAACTTTTTAGTAAGAGACTAACAAAAAACTTTTTGATAATTTATCCTTCCACTCTTCCTGGTCTGTGGCTTCAATTCTCTCTGATATATCCCTAGCATTTTCCTGAAAGAATGGTTAATTAATCTGTGTTTAGTAAAAATGTACTTGCAACTATGTGTATCTGGATGGAAGAAAGAAAGATAGCAACTCATCCAATTTGCATTTTGAAAATACCTTAATCAGTGGGTCTTGAGAATATTTTGATCTCCAATACAAAACATTTTAACCAAGCCACACTCAAGATGCTACCATTTGTGAACAATTGCAGTGTAGGTCTGGGATTGTCATTCCACTGTATATTCCGGTGGTGATCTTTGCATAAGAGCCACAGAGACACACTCAAGAGAGCTTCATCTCATTTCTGGCTGACCCAAAGGAGACTCTTGACTGCCTAAGGAGAATAGTTTTAATTTCCTTAGCTCAACCAAAGTTAGCGGTTCTTGCTTGCAAGTAGGGTTGCTAAGAAGGCTTGAAGCTGGAATATCTAATTTTGAAGCCATATAGTTGATGGTATCAACTCTGTCAGTTCTGACCTTGGCCTGGATTCATAACACATTAGCAAGTACAAGCTTCAGGATGGAAAGTCCCGGACAATCCCCAACATGTAACCAGTGTCCAAGTTACATTGTTTCCCCAGACTCCCTTACCGTTGGCTAGTGGGAGGACTCCAAAGTGGAGAATGGAGGACAGAATATTCTCAAACCTCAAGACCTAAAATGAAAGGGGGAACTGGATCAGTTGCTGAATGAGGGTATTTTGAAAGTACGATGCCTGGTTTGGACATGCACTCCCCAGACTTTATCAGAATGGGCAGCAATAATCAGCATCTCCCCATAGACATATTCTAGGTTTCCAGACACAGAAAGCTATTTTGTGTAAAAGCATTTTTGCAGGGTTTCCTAATCTTTTTTCCTCATTGAAGATGGGCATTTTTGCCCTCTCTACACTGGATCATGATGACAAAAATGCAGAGGGGCCACACAATGGCAGCAAACGTGGCAGCTTAGATATCAAGTAAGACCATCTAGAATGGCCAATAGATATTCTAGTTAGTGGTCTTTCATTAATTTATTAGGAACTCCAGTCACAGGAGTTTCCCTATGTTATGCTCTATAGTCAATGGCACCACCAGAATATGCAATTTATCTTTAATAAACTAAGTAGTTGTATAATCTTAGCAAAATGCTTCCCTCATAGCTCAGTTGGTAAAGAATCCTCCTGCAATGCAGGAGACCTTGGTTCTATTCCTGGGTTGGGAAGATCTGCTAGAGAAGGGAAAGACTACCCACTCCAGTATTCTGGCCTGGAGAATTCCATATACTATAGTCGCAAAGAGTTGGACATGACTGAACGACTTTCACTTTAGCAAACTGCTGGTTCCTGGGAAGACTCAGGTATTAAAAACAAACAGACTATGATGAACTTCAGTTCACTTAATGAATGTTTTTTAAGCATCCTATATGCTTAGCAATAATAAGAACCTTTTTACAGCTTAGCAAGGATAGCTCTGAAGCAGACTTCCTAGGTGGATCTCTTGTTTTGACCACCTTACTGTGTGATGTTGGGGAAGTTCCTTAACCTCTCTGTGCCTCAATTTCCTCAACCATAAAGTGAAGATAATAATACTAATCCCTTGGGGTTTTACCAGGATTAAATAAGTTAATATTATGTACAATTCCGTATATACACCATTGTCATTTTCAGAGATGTCTACAAACATTGCTAGATGCTCCTGAAGGGGAAAATTGACCCTAACTGAGAACCATTTCTCTGTAACATAAGTGACATGTAGAGACAAGGTAGAGACATATATTGGTGATTCGGCTGATCTTCCTGAAGCTTGGGGCAGAGGGTTTCCAAGTTGTATGTTGGGATGATCTCTTCCAATTAGGAGGTCACCAGGCTAGACCCCTCCAAAGAGGCATCTACACAACCAGCCTTAGCTTAATTTTAGGACATGGGTAGAAAACCTTTGAAGAACAAACTGAGCCATGCCTAACAATTCATTTAGGGCATCATCCTTTGGTAGTCTGAATCATAAACTCTAGGGGATCATTTTATCCAAAAAATGACATGTTCTTGAAAATGTCTGTTCCCTCCCCCAGCATTACATAGTCTTAACAATCTTTTGAATTCTTTTTAAAGTCTTTTTGAATATATACAAGGGAATTCCTCTCTTGCTTAATGGTTAACGGGCTTGGTGGATGTGCAGCTACATAAAGAATTTTAAAATCAAAGCCTACACTAAGAGGCAAAGAAAACAATTATCCAGCTACTATATAGATTTCTCATTTTTCTCTAGGTGGGAACTTGGAGAGCCCTGATTCTTACCTCAATATTGCTGCGATTGGACTCTGGCAAAGAAAGGCGGAATCTGAAAATGAAACAAAGCAACAAAAAACAATAGGAACAAGTTCAAGGAGGGAAGGCTTAAGAACAACCACATCAGTAGAAAGAAACAAAAATAAAAAGAAACAATTTTTTCCATTCAATAAGTTATTATTTAAAAGCCACACAAACTTGTGTGAGCAGTACATCTTCTAGTACATCTTTCCCCCTGTATTTGCTACTGAAGAAGCAGGGCAGGAAAAATGGAAACAAGATGAGTTGCCCAAGTGCATTTGCTATAAGGGACTTACTGTTGCCAACTTGAAACACAGAACATTTTTGTTTTGGCTGAGATATGTGGTATTTGAGATCTTAGTCCTCCTACCAGAAATCAAACCCAGGCCCTNTTCCTGAAGCTTGGGGCAGAGGGTTTCCAAGTTGTATGCTGGGATGATCTCTTCCAATTAGGAGGTCACCAGGCTAGACCCCTCCAAAGAGGCATCTACACAACCAGCCTTAGCTTAATTTTAGGACATGGGTAGAAAACCTTTGAAGAACAAACTGAGCCATGCCTAACAATTCATTTAGGGCATCATCCTTTGGTAGTCTGAATCATAAACTCTAGGGGATCATTTTATCCAAAAAATGACATGTTCCTGAAAATGTCTGTTCCCTCCCCCAGCATTACATAGTCTTAACAATCTTTTGAATTCTTTTTAAAGTCTTTTTGAATATATACAAGGGAATTCCTCTCTTGCTTAATGGTTAACGGGCTTGGTGGATGTGTAGCTACATAAATAATTTTAAAATCAAAGCCTACACTAAGAGGCAAAGAAAACAATTATCCAGCTACTATATAGATTTCTCATTTTCCCCTAGGTGGGAACTTGGAGAGCCCTGATTCTTACCTCAATATTGCTGCGATTGGACTCTGGCAAAGAAAGGCGGAATCTGAAAATGAAACAAAGCAACAAAAAACAATAGGAACAAGTTCAAGGAGGGAAGGCTTAAGAACAACCACATCAGTAGAAAGAAGCAAAAATAAAAAGAAACAATTTTTTCCATTCAATAAGTTATTATTTAAAAGCCACACAAACTTGTGTGAGCAGTACATCTTCTAGTACATCTTTCCCCCTGTATTTGCTACTGAAGAAGCAGGGCAGGAAAAATGGAAACAAGATGAGTTGCCCAAGTGCATTTGCTATAAGGGACTTACTGTTGCCAACTTGAAACACAGAACATTTTTGTTTTGGCTGAGATATGTGGTATTTGAGATCTTAGTCCTCCTACCAGAAATCAAACCCAGGCCCTTGCAGTGACAGTAATCAGCCCTAACCATTGGACCACCAGGGACTTTCCCAGAACATTCTTAAGAAGCGATTTTTAATGTCTTCTTGCTCTAAGCTCAACCTTGTAACTTTCCTGAGTTAGACTGGTCCCTTATTAATAAATATGACAATGACAGTGATGATGAGAGTGGTGGTGACATGGATTCTTCTAGAAGCTATATAAACATTTAAATATAATCTTCCCAATGACTCTGTGAGTGATGCTACTATTACTGCCCCTTTTGCAGACAAGAAAACTGATGATCAAGGAGTTCACAAACAACATCTAAGTGTCTCCCTATTTAAGCCCCTCTTCAATAAGGTATGGCCACTTTACTCAGCTGTACCTCTCCCAAGAATATTTCTGCTATAACGTTTAAGAAATAAATGTGCATGGAAGAGCTAAGTTTGCTTATTATCAGCCAATATCATGTTAGTATGAATTAGGCTTTGCGGTTTCTTTAAGGTGACAGCTAAGAGCAAAAACTAGAAAGACTGTTAATTCTGACAAGGACCAGAAATGGTACCAGAAGGAACTTTTCCGATATAGTGTTTCCATCTCAAGGGGCTCAGGTTCAGTCCCTGGTTGAGGAATTAAGATCCCACATGCCCTGAAGTGCAGCCAAAAAGAATTTTAAAAAAAGAAGAAAGAAAAGTGATGATATCAGAGGCCCTGGGGCTCAGATTGATCTTACTAGAAAGTGAAGACCAGAATTTTTAGGGCATCCTTGAAGGAAGTAAGCTGAGCAGTTGAACATCACTTGAAGATGCTGCTGGGGATGCCTCCCCCTGGTCAACCTGGTTTTTATGAGGGACAGTCTAGAGCAGTCTAGAAATTCGGCCTACACGAGAGAGGAACACACTTTTGACTCTCCTTTCTGTTCTTCCATGACATCGCCAAACCATGAGTGGTTACCATCTGAGGTTCCTACAAACCAGCTGTCCTCTCCTTGTGCACGTGTGCTCAGTTGCTAAGTCGTGGCCGACTCTCTTGAGACCCTGTGGACTGTAGCCCACCAGGCTCCTCTGTCCATGGGATTATCCCGCAAAAATACTGGAGCCAGTTGCCATTTCCTACTCCAGGGGATCTTCCCAACCCAGGGCTGGAACGCGTGTGACTACTATGTCTCCTGAGTTGGCAGGAGGATTCTTCACCACTGGGCCACCTGGGATTACTTCTGTTTCCTAGTTCTCAATTTACCCTGCTAGTTTGAAGTGAAGTGAAGTCGCTAAGTCGTGTTTGACTCTGCAACCTCATGGACTGTAGCCTACCAGGCTTCTCAGTCTATGGGATTTTCCAGGCAAGAGTACTGGAGTGGGTTGCCATTTAATGGACCAGTCTCACTAACTAAACTCTTCCTGTCCTGGCTCTGAAAAACACAAAAGCTCAACTCAGACCACTAGGTGGCAACCAACTTCACTCCTTTGACCTTGTATTCTCCGCTTGGCCCCTACCTGTTACTTTAGTCCCTGCTGGGCTGGGCTGTGTATATTTGCTCAGTCATGTCTGACTCTTTTCGACCCCATGGTCTGTAACCCGCCATGCTCCTCAGTCCATGGAGATTCTCCAGGCAAGAGTACTGGAGCGAGTTGCCATGCCCTCCTCCAGGGGATCTTCCCAACCCAGGAATTGAGCCCAGGTCTCCGGCATTGCTGATGGATTTTTTTACAATCTGAGCCCTAAAGTCCTGCTACTAGCAACTAATTTTTATCAGAGAAACACAGAGCTGGAGAGAAAGGGAGCTCAAATAGTTCTATGTTTCAGGCATATAAAAGTATAACCGATTTTATTTAATTTCGGCTATGCCACATGGCATGCAGGATCTTAGTCCCCCCACGAGGGACTGAACTTACATCCCCTGTGTTGGAAACATGGAGTCTTAACCACTAGACTTGAGAGTCCAAGTAAAGCCTATTTTTAAGGGTTTGGGGGCTTCCATGGCTGTCTGGTGGTTAAGACTCCACTCTTTCACTGTAGGGGGCGTGGGTTTGAACCCTGGTCAGGGAACTAAGATCCTGCTTGCCCCATGGCAGAAAGAAAGAAAGAAGAGAAGAGAAAAAGAAAGGAACGTTTTAGAGAAGGTTTACTGCTCTGATCGAAAACCAGAGCTAAACTGCAGACTTTAAAACACAGCAAAAGACAAAGTTTCTTCATATTCTGAGTTAATGTAGCAAGTGTGGCATAATGAAGGCCAAGTGGACCAAAGCACAGACTCTCACAATGCCTTTCCTGCAACCCTGTGGCCATGGCAGACACTGATAACGAACCCCTGCACGCAGCCCCTATAAGAATTGCTTCTCTCTTTGCCCTCTGACTATAAGCGCCCTGTGGGTTGAGATCCAGTCTTAATTCCCTTTGTATTCCTAGGACTGAGTACAGAGCATGACATCTATCACACATAGTTTTCCCTCATTCACTCACTGACTTTTCTACAGATATCTACTGAATACCTAGTATATGTCAGCCCCGGAACTGGTACCAGAGATAGAAATGTGAGTAAAAATGAAGCACAGTCACTATCCCATGTAGTTCATAGCCCAGCGGGAAGGCCGACTTTAACCAAACAATCGCACTGATGAAGGCTTAATTAAAGGTTAGATAAAAACTCTGAAGGAAAGAAATATGTTCATTGAGGTGAATGACAAAAGAACCTGACCTAACTTGGTGGATGCAGTAAGGTTTCCAAGGAAGGGCTGTGTCTTAGAGTTGACATAAGAAGGATGAGCGGGATTAAAAAGGCAAAATGGGGAAGGAAGGGGGAAGGGGTCTGGGCAGAGGTGGCAAAGGCCTGCATAGAGAGAACAGAAAGCTAGGGAGAGAGTCGCAGTATGATGCTAGACAGACTGTGGCTGGCTGTCTGGCCAGGCTAGACCACCCAGGCCATGTTAGAAATTTCATGTTTATCTGGAAAGGACTCTATGGAAGGTTTCTAAGGAGGGGCGGGGGGTGTCAGTACTCTGTAAAGATCACTCTAGTTGCAGCATGGGGAAAAGATTGGCAGGGTGAAGATCTCAGGTGCTTCTTCTATGCTCAGAAATGTGCTAGGCAATGTGAAGAATTTTGATATTTGTATTTTTGAGGGACGGGGAGAAGCTATATGTGCAGGAAACAATTATAGGTTATTACAAAGCAGCTTGTATTCAGATGCTTTTTTATGGGATTACACACTACTTGTTGCAGGGATTCTGGGAAGGTGCGAAAAGGTGATAAGACCAGAGTGGAGTGTGTGTGTGTGTGTGTGTGTGTGTGTGTGTGT
>SJYW01021752.1:0-12157 GCA_006410735.1 Raphicerus campestris
TACCACAGAAGGCCAGTGCAGAGGTAAAAGTATATAATGGAAATGAAAATTGTGATTTTTTAAAAAATAATAAAGTCTCAGGTCATTATTCTTAGTGGTGGAGTCAGTCGCCAATGAATGAGGTTGGACCAGTGCCATGTAAAGGTTTCCTGGTTGGGGGGACTTGTGCCTGTGTTCTAGTTGATGGAGCTGGATCTCTTCTCTCTGTTGGGTAGCACCGTGTCCAGTAGTAGGTTCTGGGGTATCTATGGGTTCAGTGTCACTTTGGGCAGCCTGTCTGCTAGTGTGTAATGTTTTGTTTCTGTTTTCTTGAAGGATTAGCATAGGGTATCTGGGTATTGAGGCTTGCTGTCCTTTGGGTGGGTTTGGCTTTCGTGTTGAGATGGAGGCCTTTTGGGGGTCTCTAATCCATTAATGTTACCTAGGGTCAGGTGTACTCTAGTGGTTCAAAGCCCTGGGCTTGCATCTCTACCTCAGGGGTTCAGGCTCGTTGCCTATTGAAGCTCCAAGACCTCACAAGCCACACAACGCAAAAGACAAGTTCCCTATACTAGTAAGGCAACACTCAGCAGCCCAGAAATACTCAGTGAAACCTACACCAAAGTCTTCTAATACTTCTAGGAAGGTCTCTGAAACTTGTGAGCAGCATGGAGTCAGTATCACATCTAGCCTCATTTCAGTTTATAGTTGCTCCAAAAGTTCACAGTTTCTCCTTGAGTCCACAGTCTGTTCCTCACCTGGACAAAAGGGAGTGAAGGCTGAGGCTCATTAATCCTCACTTGCTCTCTGGGGCTGGGGAAACCAGAGGATATGGCAGCCACATATAAGTTGTACAGGGGAATGTCTGTGAAAGTAGTAAGCTGTTGGATGCTGTTATAGTCTAAGGTAGCTTGTGAATTTTCCCAGAGAAAACTGGGGTCTAGGGACCCCCGTTCATGGGTCTCTAGAAAGAGCCTAGCTGTTTAAGTTCCCTGCAAGGTGTGGGCAGTAACCTGTGCCTGCTCATGGCCTGGTGCTAATTGCAACCTCTGGGGTTGGGAACCTATCAGTAGTGTTTTGTCTGTTGCTTCCAGCACCTTTCCTGGCTTGTCAGTGGCAGGCATATCTAATTCCACAGCCTTGTCAAAGTAGTACTCTTAGCACATATCATCATGGCCACCAGCCCCCTACCTCTCCCTGGAATCATCCTTGGAGCCGTGGCTCCCTGCACGGCCACTCCCCCATTCCAGGTTGGGGTTTGTGAGCGGCTTATGGGCTGAGAAGTGCTGTTAAGCAGCTTTCTCAGTATTTTGCCTTCTGAGTCACTGCTGTTGTATAGCACTCTGAGGTTTCATAGCTCCCCTCTTGGTCTTGCCTGTGAGGGGCTTTATAAGTGCTCAAAAACTTTTCCTCGTTGATGACTCCCTCCTCCTCTTGGGGCACAAGCTCCCGCCCTGAAGTTCTTTGTCTTTGTGTGTGTGTGTTTATCCTTTGTCCTACCTCATTCAGAGGAGATTTGCTTGCCTTTTTGGAGGTTTAGGGTTTTGTGCTGTCATTTAGAAGTTGTTCTGTAGGACTTGTTCCATATTCCGATGAATTCTTTACGTGTTTGTGGGGAAGCAGATGATCTCCCCATCTTACTCCTCTACCATCTTCTGTCCTACAATGCTAGTTTAACCTCATCTGGAATCAGAAACTTAGAACTGGAAGAGATCTGTGAGTAGTACCACACTTCCTTTGACAGAGAAACTGAGGCCAGGAAAGAAATATCTAAAGTCACACTGTGAGTTTGTGGAGGAGCTGACTTAAGAACTCAAGAGTCCTGAGACCCTGGCCATAGTTGAATCTGCAAGCACAACCATTATACATAGTTCTCTGCTGAGGCAGAGTAAGAGAAAACCCTTGCAATAGGAAGCTGCCATGTACCAAGGCATAGCTGGTAATAGAAGGCAGGGACAGGCTTTTTGAGCATACCTCTTGTAACTGAGATTCTTTCTTTTTGGAAGACAGATGTAAGTGCCGATCCAGCAAGGAATAAAACCTCTCTCCATCCTTTTCAAATTTCTTTTTCCGCTCCTAGAGGTGGGAGAGAAGGTAAAGAGTAAGCTGTCTGTGATTTTAATTCAATCTGCTCAGAAATGAGAATGAACAACACAGCATCAGAAAAGCAAGTCAGGATTTTGTCTCAGCAGTTTCAGCTTCTTCAAATATAACCTTGAACAACTTCACCTACGCAAAGGGTAGTTACTGTTGGTATAGCTAAAGGCTCTGGGAGCTAATGCTCAGACAATGGCACTTAAAATTCACCTGTATACCAGTTAATTTTTTCTCTCCTCAATATTTTTCACATGTATTAACTACATTAATTTTTGAAAAGAAGAAGAAGGAACACAATAGTCAACAGTGAATATGCCTTTCAAATGTTAATCTACAATGCATTAAGACAGTCTAATAATAAGTAAAACATTTCCAAGAAAACTGGAATCTAAGACTGACTCTGTAAATTCTAAGTTCTTTGATACTGTTTAAGCTTTCAGTACTACCTGTTAAAAAATGATGCTAAAGATATGGAAAAATCCTGCAAGGCCTAACTGAAAATTAGGAGTTGGAAAGCCTTGTGAGGGATGAATGACTCACTCGTTATTTGTGTTAAGCTCTCTGCCTCTCAGCACAACAATTAATAGAAATCACACAGACTCCAAAGGAGCACTAAGAATGCTAGCTTGCCACAGACTAATGCTGACATCCTGCAATGCTCTCAGCACCACATTGTGAAATTCATGTAAAAGGCTTGTGTTGTCACATAGGAAATCTAAACTCACTGAGTACCTATGGTGTACCAAGTATTAGATGAGGCAAAGCAAGTGACACACAGGGAAAAAAATATACCTCACCCATGGCTTATTTCTAGAGGCAATCTATTTCTGGGCAGGAAGCCAGGGCAAAACTGAGTGACCTCTTATCTGTCAAGAATGTGCTTTTTACATAAACTCAAAATGAATTAAAGATGTAAATGTAAGACTAGAAACTATAAAACTCTTAACAGGAAAATATAGGCAGAACACTTGAAAACATAAATCAAAGAAAGATCCTTTCTGATCTGCCTCCTAGAGTAATGGAAATAAAAACGAAAGTAAACAAGTGGGACTTGATTAAACTTAAAAGCTTTTGTCCAGCAAAGGAAAAAATAAGCAAGGTAAATAGACAACCCTTAGAATGGGAGAAAATCAATGAAACAACTGACAAAGGATTAATTTTCAAAATAAACAAGCAGCACATACAACTCAATACCAGAAAAACAAACAACCCAACTAAAAAGTGGGAAAAACACCTAAACAGACATTTCTCCAAAGAAGACAGACAGAAGCCTAGCAAATACATGAAAAGATGTATAACATCACTCATTAGTAGAGAAATACAAATCAAAACTATAATCATATATCATCTCACACCAGCCAGAATGGCCATCCTCAAAGAGTCTACAAAAAACAAATGCTGGAGAGGGTATGGAGAAAAGGGAATGCTCTTACACTATTGGTGGGAATGTAAATTGATACAGCCACTAGGAAAGATGGTATGGAGAGTCCTTTAAAAAGCTAGGAATAAAACCACCATATGACCCAGCAATGCCACTCCTAGGCATATACTCTGAGGAAATCAAAACTGAAAGAGACATATGTATTTCACTGTTCATCGCAGTACTATTTACAATAGCTAGAACCTGGAAGCAACCTCAGTGTCCATCAACAGAAATGGATAAAGAAGTCGTGGTATACAAACACAATTGAATATTACTCATCCATAAAAAGGAAGACATTTGAGTCAGTTTTGATGAGGTAGATGAACCTAGAACCTAGAACAGTGTGAAGTGAGTCAGAAAGAAAAAAATAAACACCTTATTCTAAAACATATATAAAGAATCTAGAAAAAATGGTACTGAACAACTTACTTACAGGGCAGCAATGGAGAAACAGACATAGAGAATAGACTTATGGACATGGGGAGAGGGAGGAGAGGGTGAGATGTATGGAAAGAGTAACATGGAAGCTTACATTACCATATGTAAAACAGATAGCCAATGGAATTTGCTGTATGGCTCAGGGAACTCAAACAGGGGCTCTGTATCAACCTAGAGGGGTGGGATGGGGAGGGAGATGGGAGGGAGGTTCAAAAGGAAGGGGATATATATATATACCTATGGCTTATTCATGTTGCGGTTTGACAGAAAACAGCAAAATTCTGTAATTTTCCATGAATAAAAAAATAAATTAATTTCAAAAAATACTAGGAATGAAACCACCATATATCCCAGCAATTTCACTCCTAGGTATATACCATGAGAAAACCCAAATTGAAAAAGACATATGTATCCCATTGTTTACTGCAGCACTATTTACAATAGCTAGAACATGGAAGCAACCTAGATGTTCATTGACAGATAAATGGATAAAGAAGTTGTGGTTCATATACACAACGGAATATGACTCAGCCATAAAAAGGAACATATTTGAGTGAGTTCTAGTGAGGTGAATGAAGTTAGAGCCTATTATACAGAATGAAGTAAGTCAGAAAGAGAAAGACAAATATCATATTCTAACTCATATTACAGAATCTAGAAAAATGGTACTGAAGAATTTATTTACAGGGCAGTAATGGAGAAACAGACATAGACAATAGACTTATGGACATGAGGAGAAGGTGAGATATAAGGAAAGAGAAACATAGAAACTTACATTCAGTTCAGTTCAGTCGCTCAGTCATGTCCGACTCTTTGCGACCCCATGATTTGCAGCACACCAGGCCTCCCTGTCCATCACCAACTCCTGGAGTTCACTCAAACTCATGTCCATCGAGTTGGTGATGCCATCCAGCCATCTCATCCTCTGTCATCCCCTTCTTTTCGTGCCCCCCAATCCTTCCCAGCAGCAGAGTCTTTTCCAATGAGTCGACTCTTTGCATGAGCTGGCCAAAGTACTGGAGTTTCAGCTTTAGCATCAGTCCTTCCAAAGAACTTCCAGTACCGATCTCCTTTAGAATGGGCTGACTGGATCTCCTTGCAGTCCAAGAGACTCTCAAGAGTCTTCTCCAACACCACACTTCAAAAGCATTAATTCTTTGGCACTTACCTTTCTTCACAGCCCAACTCTCACATCCATACATGACTGTTGGAAAAACCATAGCCTTGATTACACAGACTTTTGTTGGCAAAGTAATGTCTCTGCTTTTGAATATGCTATCTAGGCTGGTCATAACTTTTCTTCCAAGGAGTAAGCGTCTTTTAATTTTATGGCTGCAATCACCATCTGCAAACTCACATTACCATATGTAAAATAGATGACCAATGGAAATCTGCTGTATGGCTCAGGAAACTCAAACAGGGACTCTGTATCAACCAAGAGGGGTAGTATAGGGAAGGATATTAACAGGAGGTTCAAAAGGGAGGGGATATATGTATACCTATGGCTGATTCATGTTGAGGATTGAAAGGAAACAACAAAATTCTGTAAAGCAATTATCATTCAATTAAAAAAATCAACTAATTAATTAAAAAAATAGAGATAATTCATTTGGTTTCTTTTTTTAAGAGGAATATGTATTTTAACCAGAGGGAAAAATGTCAGAGAGAAAGCTAACATTAATTCAGGCCTAAATCAGGCCAGGCAGTTTGCTAGGTATTTAAAATCCATATCACATTAAGTCTTCACAAGCTTGAAAAGTACACATTGTAAAGGAAATTAACGTTCAAAAAAGGTGAAGTAACTTACTGAAGGTTGAATAATATCCCAATCTACCTTATTAGACCTAAATCAAATCCCTTATGATTATACAGTGGAAGTGAGAAATAGATTTAAGAGACGAGATCTGATAGATAGAGTGCCTGATGAACTATGGACGGACATTCATGACACTGTACAGGAGTTAGTGATCAAGACCATCCCCATGGAAAAGAAATGCAAAAAAGCAAAATGGCTCTTTGGGGAGGCCTTACAAATAGCTGTGAAAAGTAGAGAAGAGAAAAGCAAAGGAGAAAAGGAAAGATATAAGCATCTGAATGCAGAGTCCCAAAGAAGAGCAAGGAGAGATAAGAAAGCCTTCCTCAGTGATCAGTGCAAAGAAATAGAGGAAAACAACACAATGGGAAAGACTAGAGATCTCTTCAAGAAAATTAGAGTTACCAAGGGAATATTTCATGCAAAGATGGGCTCCATAAAGGACAGAAATGGTATGGACCTAACAGAAACAGAAGATATTAAGAAGAGCTGACAAGAATATAAAAAACTGCTGGGAGCCAGCACGGGAGATCCCACACATGACAAGGTCATGTGGAGAGGCCTGATGGGCAAGGCGAGTCAGGTCTCGAGGGGTCCTCTGTCTGAGCATCTACCACGAAACCAAAATCTGTCTGTTTCCTCTCTGCTATACTATACTCTTCTGACATTACCACCTTTTGTCGGGAAAGAGTTAATTCAGAGCTCCAGTTAAAAGTCTCCTGCATATAAAAAGAATGTCTCAGCTTAAGCCCCTTTGATGGCTTTCTAACTTATCTGACTGGTCTGCTTTATAACTTGTGAATTGTTTACAGTCCCCAACTGTGAAGCTCAAAACATCTTAAAGATATAGAGCTAAGAATTAGTCTGGTGAAGAGTTTGTTGAGTTAATGTTTGCCACCGGGCCTCCATATTCTTTATCTTTTAGGCACCTGGGAGGATATTAATCAATGTAATAGCAATGCAGAAATAGAAATATAGTAGTTTTGATGTTAGCAACACTAGACTTTTGAGTTAATGAACTTTCCCTTTGATATAAATCACTGTACTTCTTTCATTGTTATAAACTGTTGTATCCTTGCTATGTAAGAATGGAATTTTATTTAGTGCTTTCTGAGAGTGGCACCAGACTTTGGGAAGAACAACACAAGTAAGTCTTCTGGTTGACAAACCTGTGTCAGAAAAGGGCATGTAAAATCTTAATTGGCCTTCTGGCCAGAAGATGATGAAAATACCCTAAGATTTATATATACAACTAGGTATGCAGAGAGAAAGCCTGGTCTTGATAAGATTCAGGGCTGCTGATGCTTTATAATTTTATATTATCCATTAACCTCTATGTACAAAAAAAAGGTTATAAAAGGTCTTTCTGTACAATAGACAGGGGCGGGGGCAGTCACTAAACTGGTTGCCCCCGTGTTTTTACTCTATTTTTTTGGCTGAATTCCCATCTGGGCCATGGAGGCTCACCATGTCTACTTACTTGCCCCAGCTTCTAAGAACCGTGAGGGAGGGAGCCCAAGGCAGGGCACCTTCCGATATTCAAACAAGCGCTAGTGGCATAATGTAGATGGTGCAAATCTCTTGTCCTGAGATTTTATTGGTTCTCCACATAAACCAAGTTATTCAGCATCTTTTTTCCACTAAATTTTCCTACTGTACTATTTCTTCTTAATTTCTTTCATATTTCTAAATAAATTTTTCCTCACCTACACAGTCTACCCTTCGNAGAGAAAGACAAATATCATATTCTAACTCATATTACAGAATCTAGAAAAATGGTACTGAAGAATTTATTTACAGGGCAGTAATGGAGAAACAGACATAGACAATAGACTTATGGACATGAGGAGAAGGTGAGATATAAGGAAAGAGAAACATAGAAACTTACATTCAGTTCAGTTCAGTCGCTCAGTCATGTCCGACTCTTTGCGACCCCATGATTTGCAGCACACCAGGCCTCCCTGTCCATCACCAACTCCTGGAGTTCACTCAAACTCATGTCCATCGAGTTGGTGATGCCATCCAGCCATCTCATCCTCTGTCATCCCCTTCTTTTCGTGCCCCCCAATCCTTCCCAGCAGCAGAGTCTTTTCCAATGAGTCGACTCTTTGCATGAGCTGGCCAAAGTACTGGAGTTTCAGCTTTAGCATCAGTCCTTCCAAAGAACTTCCAGTACCGATCTCCTTTAGAATGGGCTGACTGGATCTCCTTGCAGTCCAAGAGACTCTCAAGAGTCTTCTCCAACACCACACTTCAAAAGCATTAATTCTTTGGCACTTACCTTTCTTCACAGCCCAACTCTCACATCCATACATGACTGTTGGAAAAACCATAGCCTTGATTACACAGACTTTTGTTGGCAAAGTAATGTCTCTGCTTTTGAATATGCTATCTAGGCTGGTCATAACTTTTCTTCCAAGGAGTAAGCGTCTTTTAATTTTATGGCTGCAATCACCATCTGCAAACTCACATTACCATATGTAAAATAGATGACCAATGGAAATCTGCTGTATGGCTCAGGAAACTCAAACAGGGACTCTGTATCAACCAAGAGGGGTAGTATAGGGAAGGATATTAACAGGAGGTTCAAAAGGGAGGGGATATATGTATACCTATGGCTGATTCATGTTGAGGATTGAAAGGAAACAACAAAATTCTGTAAAGCAATTATCATTCAATTAAAAAAATCAACTAATTAATTAAAAAAATAGAGATAATTCATTTGGTTTCTTTTTTTAAGAGGAATATGTATTTTAACCAGAGGGAAAAATGTCAGAGAGAAAGCTAACATTAATTCAGGCCTAAATCAGGCCAGGCAGTTTGCTAGGTATTTAAAATCCATATCACATTAAGTCTTCACAAGCTTGAAAAGTACACATTGTAAAGGAAATTAACGTTCAAAAAAGGTGAAGTAACTTACTGAAGGTTGAATAATATCCCAATCTACCTTATTAGACCTAAATCAAATCCCTTATGATTATACAGTGGAAGTGAGAAATAGATTTAAGAGACGAGATCTGATAGATAGAGTGCCTGATGAACTATGGACGGACATTCATGACACTGTACAGGAGTTAGTGATCAAGACCATCCCCATGGAAAAGAAATGCAAAAAAGCAAAATGGCTCTTTGGGGAGGCCTTACAAATAGCTGTGAAAAGTAGAGAAGAGAAAAGCAAAGGAGAAAAGGAAAGATATAAGCATCTGAATGCAGAGTCCCAAAGAAGAGCAAGGAGAGATAAGAAAGCCTTCCTCAGTGATCAGTGCAAAGAAATAGAGGAAAACAACACAATGGGAAAGACTAGAGATCTCTTCAAGAAAATTAGAGTTACCAAGGGAATATTTCATGCAAAGATGGGCTCCATAAAGGACAGAAATGGTATGGACCTAACAGAAACAGAAGATATTAAGAAGAGCTGACAAGAATATAAAAAACTGCTGGGAGCCAGCACGGGAGATCCCACACATGACAAGGTCATGTGGAGAGGCCTGATGGGCAAGGCGAGTCAGGTCTCGAGGGGTCCTCTGTCTGAGCATCTACCACGAAACCAAAATCTGTCTGTTTCCTCTCTGCTATACTATACTCTTCTGACATTACCACCTTTTGTCGGGAAAGAGTTAATTCAGAGCTCCAGTTAAAAGTCTCCTGCATATAAAAAGAATGTCTCAGCTTAAGCCCCTTTGATGGCTTTCTAACTTATCTGACTGGTCTGCTTTATAACTTGTGAATTGTTTACAGTCCCCAACTGTGAAGCTCAAAACATCTTAAAGATATAGAGCTAAGAATTAGTCTGGTGAAGAGTTTGTTGAGTTAATGTTTGCCACCGGGCCTCCATATTCTTTATCTTTTAGGCACCTGGGAGGATATTAATCAATGTAATAGCAATGCAGAAATAGAAATATAGTAGTTTTGATGTTAGCAACACTAGACTTTTGAGTTAATGAACTTTCCCTTTGATATAAATCACTGTACTTCTTTCATTGTTATAAACTGTTGTATCCTTGCTATGTAAGAATGGAATTTTATTTAGTGCTTTCTGAGAGTGGCACCAGACTTTGGGAAGAACAACACAAGTAAGTCTTCTGGTTGACAAACCTGTGTCAGAAAAGGGCATGTAAAATCTTAATTGGCCTTCTGGCCAGAAGATGATGAAAATACCCTAAGATTTATATATACAACTAGGTATGCAGAGAGAAAGCCTGGTCTTGATAAGATTCAGGGCTGCTGATGCTTTATAATTTTATATTATCCATTAACCTCTATGTACAAAAAAAAGGTTATAAAAGGTCTTTCTGTACAATAGACAGGGGCGGGGGCAGTCACTAAACTGGTTGCCCCCGTGTTTTTACTCTATTTTTTTGGCTGAATTCCCATCTGGGCCATGGAGGCTCACCATGTCTACTTACTTGCCCCAGCTTCTAAGAACCGTGAGGGAGGGAGCCCAAGGCAGGGCACCTTCCGATATTCAAACAAGCGCTAGTGGCATAATGTAGATGGTGCAAATCTCTTGTCCTGAGATTTTATTGGTTCTCCACATAAACCAAGTTATTCAGCATCTTTTTTCCACTAAATTTTCCTACTGTACTATTTCTTCTTAATTTCTTTCATATTTCTAAATAAATTTTTCCTCACCTACACAGTCTACCCTTCGATATCCCTGGATCAACTGGGGCAGGACCCTGGCAAAGAACTGTACAAAAAAGATCTTAATGACCAAGATAATCATGATGGTGTGATAACTCACCTAGAGCCAGACATCCTGGAATGTGAAGTCAAGTGGGCCTTTGAAAGCATCACTGTGAACAAAGCTAGTGGAGGTGATGGAATTCCAGTTGAGCTATTTCAAATCCAGAAAGATGATGCTGTGAAACTGCTGTACTCAGTATGTCAGCAAATTTGGAAGACACAGCAGTGTCCACAGGACTGGAAAAGGTCAGTTTTCATTCCAACCCCAAAAAGGCAATGCCAAAGAATGTACAAACTACTGCACAATTGCATTCATCTCACATGCTAGAAAAGTAATGCTCAAAATTCTCCAAGCCAGGCTTCAGTAATACGTGAAGCGTGAACTTTCAGATGTTCAAGTTGGTTTTTGGAAAGGCAGAGGAACCAGAGATCAAATTGCCAACATCCCTTGGATCATCAAAAAGCAAGAGAGTTCCAGAAAAATTTCTATTTCTGATTTATTGACTATGTCAAAGCCTTCGACAGTGTGGATCACAATAAACTGTGGAAAATTCTGAAAGAGATGGGAACACCAGATCACCTGACCTGCCTCTTGAGAAAACTATCTGCTGGTCAGTCAGTTCAGTTCAGTTGCTCAGTCATGTCTGACTCTTTGCGACCCCATGATTCGCAGCACGACAGGCCTCCCTGTCCATCACCATCTCCCAGACTTCACTCAGACTCACGTTCACTCAGACTCACGTTCACTCAGACTCACGTTCATCAACTCCGTGATGCCATCCAGCCATCTCATCCTCTGTCGTCACCATCTCCTCCCGCCCCCAATCCTTCCTAGTATCAGTCTTTCCCAATGAGTTAACACTTTGCAATGAGGTGGCTAACGTACCGGAGTTTCAGCTTTACATCAGATCTTCCAAAGACATCCCAGGGCTGATCTCCTTCAGAATGGACTGGTTGGATATCCTTGCAGTCCAAGGGACTCTCAAGAGTCTTCTCCAACACCACATTTCAAAAGCATCAATTCTTCGGTGCTCAGTCTTATTCAAAGTCCAACTCTCTCATGCATACATGACCACAGGAAAAACAACAGCCTTGACTAGACGGACCTTACTCAGCAAAGTAATGTCTCTCTTTTTGAATATACTACCTAGATTGGTCATAACTTTTCTTCCAAGGAGTAAGTGTCTTTTAATTTCATGGCTGCAGTCACCATCTGCAGTAATTTCGGAGCCCCCCCCCCCTCCAAAATTAAGTCTGACACTGTTTTCAATGTTTCCTGATCTATTTTCCATGAAGTGATGGGACTAGATGCCATGGTCTTCATTTTCTGAATGCTGAGTTTTAAGCCAACTTTTTCGCTCTCCTCTTTCACTTTTATCAAGAGGCTTTGACCATCTGGTGATGTCCATGTGTAGAGTCTTCTCTTGTGTTGTTGAAAGAGGGTGTTTGCTATGACCCGTTTATNGCCATGGTCTTCATTTTCTGAATGCTGAGTTTTAAGCCAACTTTTTCGCTCTCCTCTTTCACTTTTATCAAGAGGCTTTGACCATCTGGTGATGTCCATGTGTAGAGTCTTCTCTTGTGTTGTTGAAAGAGGGTGTTTGCTATGACCCGTTTATTTTCTTGGCAAAACTCTATTCGTTTTGCCCTGCTTCATTCTGCATTCCAAGGCCAAATTTGCCTGTTATTCCAGGTGTTTCTTGACTTCCTACTTTAGCATT
>SJYW01021755.1:5005-15167 GCA_006410735.1 Raphicerus campestris
ATTGGGCTTCCTATATAACACTCAGACACTATTTCTCCACTCTCTGGCCATCCACTGCTACAGCCTGGTCTCTGGGAGAAAGGAGAGGGACACAGGAGTTCTAGAGCATGTCTTTGACTGCTGTGCCAGGCAAGCAAGTGGACCAACAGAGCTGGAGTCCTTTAAAGTTAGGCCAGTGCCAGCTGAAAACAAGCAGGCCTACGCTCTCTGACCCACATGTCCTCAAGAGTCAGAGGTCCCTCTCTATCAGAGGTCACGTAACCGCACACTGCCATGTCTCATCACCAAAAGAGAAAGGGGAGGAGTCCTTTTCTAAATTCTTCTGTTTCCTCAACAGAACTGATCACCAATATATTCTTCATGGTGGATCTAAACCTAACATGGATCGCTGCATTGCAGGCAGACACTTTAACCTGTGAGCCACCAGGGAAGCCCTAATTAACATCTAAAAGAACTCAAGTTCATTTAATAGTCCCACAAGTTATATTTTATTATACAATTGTCAGAGGCAAATTAGCTGCAAACTGCAATAACTGTTGTAGTGCTATATTCTCAGATTAAACAAATATATTTTTATTTGAAGATTATTCCTTAATGTTACATTTAACAGTACAAAAGGGAAAAATGTGTTTACAAAGAACAAATGAGACTCTTCCTCTAGCTATAATTGATAGTAAAAAAATATATTAAAAATATACAAATAAACTTTTTGTAGTCAAATAAACTACTTCCTTAAACTACCAAATAAAATACACTTAAAACTATCACTGAATTACTACTCTGTAGCTACTAATCTGAAGTAACTAAAATTCAGTATCAGAGTCCTGAATTTACAATGCTGTATTTTTTCACTGATTTCTTCATCTGCTTCATTTTCTTCTTTAACACTTGATGATCTTGCTTTGAAATATACCGAAAATATTTACAACCTAAAAAAAAAAAAAGGCAAAATAAAAAGTTTTAATACTTATCACATTCTTCAAGTGCTTTTCTACATTGTAAAAATTCTGCTTCAACTCTGGCACACTGATGATTATATAAAGGGATGTATCTGTATTATCTATGCACATATGTCTAAGCTCATTCTCAGCACTGTCACCAGTGAAATGGACTGCTTCTTAACCACAAAAATACTTCTGATCCATCATGATTAAAACTTACACTTTAGCTTATTTTCTCCCTTCCCTCCCAAACCTTAGTTAAGGTGATACGCATATTATACTCTGCTCTGCTAAGTTGTTCAGTCTTGTCCAGCTCCTTGCGAACCCACAGACAGCAGCCCGCCAGGCTCCTCTGTCCATGAGGATTCTCCAGGCAAGAATACTGGAGGGGATTGCCATGCCCACCTCCAGGGGACCTTCCCAACCCACGGATCGAACCCAGGTCTCCCAACATTGCAGGCAGATTCTTTACCATCCAAGCCACCAGGGAAGCCCAAGAATACCGGAGTGGGTAGCCTATCCCTTCTCCAGGGGAACTTCCCAAACCAGGAATTGAACCGGGGTCTCCTACATTGCAGGAGCTACCAGGTAAGCCCATGTATATCACATTCATATATTAAATAAGCCTTCTCCAGAAGCAAACTACAGTAGCTTCCTTCTCAATGACAACTTGGTGAAATAGTCACAGAGGTGTCTGTAACAATTAGAAAGTCCTCTGTAGAAAACCTTGCTGTAAAGAATTAGGACAGACAAATTCTACCTTAGAAGAGATAAAAAACTGTCTCTCATTCCCACCATCTAGCAGGCAGCCAGAGGTGATTAAGGAGTTCTGCCAAAGGTGCTCATCAGACCTTCTATCTGCTTTTCATACTCTTACAATGCTAAGAGGATCGCTAGTTAAGTATGTGAGAGACATGAGTCAAATTCCTATAAGAAAAATGTAAGCTGGGTATTATAAGGGATTTTCTATTTAATAAATGAGACCATAAATCACATATAAAAAATTAATATTATTACAGTCTCAGCTTGCATCTATTCATCTTTCCTAGAAATTGCTAGGATATATATTATACCTAGAGTAATGAGTTTATTATCGCTGAAAATAGTATGTGAGACTTGTTAATATTTTGTTAGCTGGGAAGCAGTGGTGTATGCAAGTGTTAATAATTTGTGCTTCTAAATGTATCTGCCACTTTAGAAAAAACAAAATACAGATTTCTGCTTCTGTCTAGAATACAGAAAGCTGGAAAGAACTTTGCTCCCATTGTAACACAGAGAAAAAGCCAAATAAACTACAGTCTCCTAACTTCAAGCCCACCCGAGCTGCAGTCACATGACAGCCGAGCAGCCTGGACAGCCAGGCGGGAAAGGCCACTCCAAGCAGAAGTGGGTCTGGTCGCCTCGAGTGGGGGATGGGAGGAAGGGCAGCCCCTACACCCTGCTCCCAGCACAGAGCAAAGGCAGGTGACGGCGAGAATCCAAATCCAGGGTGTAAGGTAACCAGACCAAGAACAAAACCCAGCGTAGCTCCCGACAGACTGACTTAACCCCCACACTAATATCCTGAAAAAAGAAGCAGTGAGCCCATTCTCAGGCATTTTATGCCTGATATGCCAGGTACTTCAGAGCTTATGCGTCACTTTAACATGAGCTTTGTATGATGCTTACAATCCTGTAAGCAGCAAATCAGGCAGCTGTTACACTGCCCATCTCACACAGAAGGCTCCCAAAGGCTACCTCCTTGGCCTAAGTGATGCAGTGAGTAACGGACAGAATTGGCAAGTTAACCCAGGTCTTCAGATCCTGCTCAAACACAGGTACATTTTGATATCTGTACTAGAAACATTTATACTCCTAAAGTTGGAAATCACAGTCCAAACCACATTTTTGTGTCTTGTTGTCAGTATATTAGGGAGAAATTTTTAAAACTACTCTCGTGTTTGTTAACCCCTTTTCTCCCACAAAAATCAGCATCTGGTTAATCTTAGCAACCATCTGAAACATTAACTGAGAATACTAATGCTAATTCCAAATTAGCACAAACTATATCTAAACTGACCTGAAGAATCTCTTTAGAGTACTTTAAATTCCTTGGCCACTCAGTGCTTACTTGTGGCCACCGTGAGGTTCCTTTCTTCATTTCTGGACAAGACGGACAAGTCTCATTTCAGTACTGGCTACCTTTCCATATTTCAGTGGGAGAAAGCAGGTAAGAGTTTTAACAGGCAAGATACTCCCCAAAGAAAAGATCAATTTCCCTTTAAGAAAATTTTTAGGTAAGTTAATAGGAGGTATGTTTTTCTTTTCTTAAGGGAAGAAATGACTCATTGTTACAGGAACAGGGAAGTTAATAGAACATAAAAGTGTCATTTAAAAATGAAATCAATAAAGAATATTTTTCTAATTCTTGTACACAATCTCAGTCAACTTTCTCTTCTAGCACAGCCAAACGGTTATTGNTCTTAAGGAAGAAATGACTCATTGTTACAGGAACAGGGAAGTTAATAGAACATAAAAGTGTCATTTAAAAATGAAATCAATAAAGAATATTTTTCTAATTCTTGTAGACCATCTCAGTCAACTTTCTCTTCTAGCACAGCCAAACGGTTATTGTGAAAAGTCTGCATCCTTTATCTTAATGGCCCTTAAAATATACTCAAATCAGAGCATAAAACCAGTGACAACAGTTTGAAATCACTGTTTCTAATCCATGGAAATTCTCTACCAATAGATAGATCACTGCCCCCCCATCCTCCAACTCAAGATTCATCTTTCTATTCATCAGTTATTTCTCCAGCATGAATGCCCACAATGTAATTTCAAAATCGCCTAAAAGCTATGGCTAGATAAAAAGAAAACAAAACATGTACCTTTTCCTAACAATAACCCAGCTACCAAAGCTTTCTCACAAGCCAAAGTTGTATCATCCTTCCAATTGCTTTTTGCCCAAAAGTAGCTGAAGTGAAAGCTTGGCCACCAGCTTTTCCTGGAGTTCCACTCCTCTTGAACCCAGGCAAGACGACTCCTGGAAAAGAAAAACGTCAAAAGCGAAGGTCAGTGATGGAAACAGACCTATGTGGTCAGAATGTGAACTTCAGTTGGGTCCATGGAAAGAAGACAAGCCCGACGTTCTGAAACTAGGTTCCGGGTACAGCCATGGCACAGAACACACATGAAGGCAAATCCTTTCGAGACGTCTTTGATCTCCACATACCATTTTCCATCAGTGAAATGGCCAGTTCAGCACAGCACCGTGGTTACCAGCATAGACTCTGAGGTCAAAGTCTCAGATTCAAATCCTGCATCTTCCATTTATTATCTATGTGATCCTGTGCAAGCTGCTTAACCTCTCTGAGCCTCAGGGACCTTGGGTACACTAACGGCACTTGCTATTAGGATTAAACTGGTCCATAGTGTGGCAGCTGTCATAGAGAACTCTTTGCCTGCTGTCCAATACAAACTAAAGTTTCAATAAATGTTAGCTATTGTTATTCATTACTTTAAAAGTTCCTTTAAAAGCTTACTTTAAATTTTATAGGCTACAAAGAATTACTATCCAAACTGAGATGCCATTATTATATATTTACATGAACACATGGGTTTGACAGCTAAACCCAGGCAATGCTAAGTGTTCATCAACAATTTAATTGAGCAAAGACTTGTTTAGCACCTATTTGTCCTTGTGGCAAAACTTCTCTGCCTTCAAGAACCTTATGGTTCGTAGGGGTTTGCAAAGTGGCTTACAGTGAGCACACCAACACATCACACCAAAAACACTTCATGATCAGGACTATTTTATCTGTAAGGTCAAGTCAGGTCTGAAGCCTGAAGCAAGTTCCCACTGATAATTAATTTCCTAATAAACTAAAATGGATATAATAACTCAATGAAACTTTCATTTCGTGATATCCTTTATTTTCATGCACAAGGTAAAAATGACAAGGGACACTTCTTTTCTTATATTCGAAATGTGGCATTGATGATTACTAGTATCAGAGGTATAGTTTCAGATACTCAGTTCACAAGGGATACTCAGTTCATAAATATCTGTTGAATGAATAACCAAGATGATTTTAAAAGGTCCTAAAAAAATCCACTGAAAATAGCTCGGAGAAAAGCTGTTTTCTATGTGATCTTACAAGCAGATGACACAAATTACAAAAAGCTTTACAAAGAATCTCATCAAGAGTGGAAATGACCCCTTTTAATCTTTATTTTTGATAAGAAAGCACACAGTTATCCCTTAGCAGAGTAGTAGTAACTGGAAGTATTTATTTTAATAGCACAAAAAATCTTGATAGAATTTTTTATGTTTTACTTGTGATTTCCTATTTTCTATCTTCCGATGTATTCAGAAGAAAACAGCTAAAAACACAGTTTAAGAAATCCAAAAACATAAACAAAGAACTTTAAAAATTGACAGATACTAGCTAAAATTTTATAAAGTATTATTTATTCTGATCTAGTAATAAACACTGTGTGTTTCTTACTTACCCCATTAGAGTCTGTTTGAGATATTTTGCCAGGTATTTCCAAGCAGTTATATTTTTAGTGCATCCAGCAAAATCTAAAATTCCAAATAACACCTCCAATCCCAGTTTATGGTGTTCTTCCTTGTCTGTGATGTTCAAAACAATTAAGAGTTTACAGAAGGCACTGAAGAGCACAAAGCTAAAAGATTACATTCTATCGATAAGATATCACTGAAGCATAAGCCTTAAAATTTAACAGTTTAAAACA
This sequence comes from Raphicerus campestris, assembly GCA_006410735.1. Taxonomy (NCBI): domain Eukaryota; kingdom Metazoa; phylum Chordata; class Mammalia; order Artiodactyla; family Bovidae; genus Raphicerus; species Raphicerus campestris. Next base: position 10,687 of record SJYW01021755.1, read on the forward strand.
ATTCACATGATCACATTATGATCAACATATGCTCCTACGATGAATCTGAAAAATTCAATAACTTAGTCCATGCTAATGAAAGCAGGGTGGTGAGTCTGACCTCTGTATGGGTTTACACTACTCAGAATGTTATTTAAAGTGCCTACCCTACTGAGGCATTTCATTCATATTCTTTTCTATTAGGAGAGGGACAGAGGTAGTCCCAGTACCTACTGGACTTAAGCAGATTTCCTCCTATGAAGAAATGTTCTTTTCTATACTGAGCTGAATAACAGTAAAGATTAAAATGAGCTGAATTACACAAATAGAAGCCATTTTTCTTTTGCAACCATTGCCTAATACTCTACAGCACAGGTCAGCAAACTTTTTCTGTAAAGGGCCAGACACTAAACATTTAAGTTTTGCAAGACTTACAGGTTGTTATAACTATGCAACTCTACTGTTGCAGGGCAAAAGCAGCCACAGGTGATATGTAAATAAATGGGCATGGCTGTGCTCCAACAGAACTTGATTTATAAAAACAAGCAAGAGTTGGATTGGGCCCACAGCCACAGGTGGCTGAGCCCTTGTCTACAGTTTGCACAAAGAGACAGAAAATAAGAACTACTTACCTGATTTTCGCAGTAACCTATAGAATTCTAACATCAGTTTATGAGATGGTACAATCTGATATAAAATCTAGAAGAAAGAATAATATTGTAATTGTTACCCATTCTAAAGGCATTAGTATACTTTCAGATAAAATTCTTACTATCTAATATGCTCTCAGAAAATGAATCAAGGATTTAAAAGATACTTTGCNATTGGCTGAGCCCTTGTCTACAGTTTGCACAAAGAGACAGAAAATAAGAACTACTTACCTGATTTTCGCAGTAACCTATGGAATTCTAACATCAGTTTATGAGATGGTACAATCTGATATAAAATCTAGAAGAAAGAATAATATTGTAATTGTTACCCATTCTAAAGGCATTAGTATACTTTCAGATAAAATTCTTACTATCTAATATGCTCTCAGAAAATGAATCAAGGATTTAAAAGATACTTTGCTTTTATCCAGTTTTAATTTTGGTATAAAAATGTATTCTATGAAAAGATATTTAAAACAAAAAGTCCCTGCTAAAAACAAGATAGCTGGTTGGGTGGGTAGGTAGTGTGGATAAACAAAGACTTTTTTTTTCCTCCATATTTATACTGTTGACCACACTTGAAAAGTTTACTTCTTTTCAGCACCCAGGACTGAGGAGAAAATAAAGAAAAAGAATATCACACAGATAAGATATTTAATATTTACTGATCACAAAAGGTCACAAAATATACAAAACAAAAAAGCAAAGCTAGTTATTTTGGAAGATTGTATAAGAAACACACTATAGAGTATTCAAAAGTCAAGCAACTTCCCTGGTGGTCCAGTGGTTAAGAAATCTGCCAGTGTAGGGAACACAGGTGTGATCCCTGGTCTGAAGATTTCACATGCTGTGGAGCAGCTAAGCCCATGCCCCATAACTACTGAGCCTGCACTCAAAAAGAGTCCAGGCGCCAACATTACTGAAGCCAGTGTCCCTACTCCACAAGAGAGTGGCCCCTACTCGCTGCAGCTAGATAAAGTCCACACACAGCAACAAAGACCCAGCACCGCCAAAAAATAATTAAATAAAAAAAAAGCAACACAGAGCTTTCCAACCAGGGTGACAGAGGGTTTCTGTAATACTGATCCTCTCCCCTCAGTCTCACTTGGGCAGAGGATGGGGAATAGTAGTTGATGAGAGGAGGATCTGCCTGAAGCCCACAGCCTCCGGTCTTTATCTCAGTTTATCATCCATACACTGTCATTTTCTCTGGATGCTACAACATGAAAGTTGGAAAGTGGTGACCTAAGAAATGTCTTAAAAGTATTTAATTCCCAACCCTGTTCAAACAATGACCTAAGAATCCCCTACCTTAAGCACACTTATCAGTTTCTCTCTTGGCGCCTTCTCTCTCTTTAGAAAGTTGTATAAGTAGACATGAGCGTTTGGATTTGACGGGAATTTTTCATCATAGGCATAATTGTTAAGCACCTCTCGGGCGCCATCTTTATCCCCGTAGAATTCCAGCATCTATATAAAATAAGTGATGATATCTTAGGTAAATTCTGTAAGATACCTATATGAAACATGTGCAACTTTACTGATGAGCACAAAATATCATACAACTGAGAAATAGCATTCATTGTATAGGGAACAATAGTGATGCTAGTTTTTGCTTCCATCAGTGTATGTCACAACCTCCGTGGAATAGAGAAGAGCACATCAAAGGCCTACACAGGTTCCCAATTTCCTTGTCATATCTTGTTACTGAAAAATATAGCAACTTCAACTTAAGAACTGTTCCTGTGAGAAATAAAGGCTTCAAAGTAGGGCAAACTAAGGACCAAAAAAAGACCACATGATGCCACTAACCTCAGTGCCCTACATACTCCAGCCACAAAAGGAAAGCATAGGAATTATACCGCCTTTCCTTTCATTCTCTCCCATCCTGACACAGGAGTTTCCAGATTCACTGGCATACAGTTTCAAAGATTATCTTCTGACAATGTAATTCTCACTTTAGCACTAATGAAACTTTTAAAAAGCAAAGTATTTTGATGATGTATTCCTAGTCCTCTGTCCTTCTGCAATAACTCTGAAATAACAGGATGTCCTTAAGAACTTCTAAGAGCCATTCTTCTTCATTTCACATATTGTGACCTAGTTTCAGATTTTTGTCCCCTTCCCTTCTTGATCCCACCATATCATAAAAAGATCTTTCTGCTTTTCTTTTAAGTTCAATCAGAACAATACAGAATTGACATTTACATCTACTGTGTTATTTATTTATAAATAAATAAACCATCACCCCTGCACCATCCATGAGCCCTACATCCTTGGGTTTTGCATCTTAGGGTTCAACCAACCACAGACTGAAAATATTCGGAAAAATAAAATTTCCAGAAAGTTCGAGAATGCAAAACTTGAATGTGCTGTACAGAGGCAACTACTTACACAGCATTCACATTGTGTTAAGTATGAAGAGTAACCTAGAGATGATTTAAAGTGTACAAGGGGATGTGTGTAGGTTACATACAAATACTACACCATTTTATATAAGGGTTTTCAGCGTCCATGGATACTGAGGGGTGACTGCATTTGGCCATAACAGGTTGTCCAGTGGTGAAAATAAACACAGTAACAGTTATTGTATAGTAGGAAAATAAGCAAAAATTATTCAGACCAAAAAAGGGCATCCTACTGTTTAAAAAATAATTTTCTCCATTATTTGCCTTCTGACGGATAAAGATTAAGCTTAAAATGAAACTAATAAAAACTTATGAAAAGTCTACTTACCTCTATATAACTCTTCACAAAAGGGTCCCAAACGCCAGGAATTTTAATCAATGTGCAAAGGTTTATAGATGTCTTCCAGCTGCGGTTAAGCATATTCTGGGATGCTGTGTTGTAAGCATAATCATCTTTATCTGCCCAAAGACGAAAGATTTTTTAAAGTAGTCAGTACTGGAGACTCACGCAGAATCGGTAATTGATAAACTACACATAAGAAAAGCTCAGACTATAATGGCTTCCTTGGTGAATTCTAACAAAGAAGAGTACTAATTCAAAGAAGAGTAGTAATTCTTTACAAACTATCCCCCCGAAAACGACAGAGAGAACACTTCCCAACTTACCTATGAGATTAGTATTACTCTAAGACCAAAATCAAACAATAACACCACAAGAAAATTACAGACCAACATCTCTTATATAGATGCACAAATTCTTAACAAAATACTAGCAAACTAAACCTAGCAACCACATCAAGTGGGATTTGTGCTAGCAATCCCACATCAAGTGGGATTGTGCTAGCAATCCCACATCAAGTGGGATTTATTCCAGGAATGTAAGGTTGTTTAGCATTTGAAATAAATTAATACAATATTCCAAATCAACAGAATAATGACAAAAACCTCATAATCATCCCTACTGTTGCGAAAAAAGCATTTGATAAAATTCAATAACTTTTCATGATAAAAGCACTCAATATCTAGGAATAGAAGGAATTTCTTCANGAATAATGACAAAAACCTCATAATCATCCCTACTGTTGCGAAAAAAGCATTTGATAAAATTCAATAACTTTTCATGATAAAAGCACTCAATATCTAGGAATAGAAGGAATTTCTTCAATCTGATAAACAGCATCTTGTGAAAAACTCACAAGAAATATCAGAATTCATGGTGAAAGACTGCATGCAAGGGAGAATTCCTCTCCTGCCACTTCTGTTCAACACTCTTATGGAGGTTCTGGCCAGGCAATTGAGCAAGAAAATGATATAAACAATGTTCAGATTAGAAAGGAAGAATTAAAACTATCTCTACTTGAAGATGACATGATCTTCTACATAGAAAATCCTAAGAATCCACTAAAAATTTATTAGAATTAATGAATTCATAGTTGGTATGATA
>SJYW01021757.1:8690-34264 GCA_006410735.1 Raphicerus campestris
GTTGCCATTTCCTTCTCCAGGGGATCTTCCCAACTAAGGGACTGAACCCATGTCTCTTGCATTGGCAGGCGGATTCTTTATCACTGAGCCACCTGGGAAGCCCAAGGAAGTGATTTAGCTAAACAGATATAAACATTCTTTTTTTGTATTCTTTCTCTTATGGTTTAATCACAGGATACTGAATGTAGTTCCCTCTGTTGTACACTAAATCGCATCTTGTTTATCCATCCTATATATAATAGTTCACATCTGCTAATCCCAAATTTCCAGTCTGTCCCTCCCCCACAGCCCGCCCCTTGGAAATCACAAAAGTCCTACAGTATGTTAATATGTACTTCTTCTTGATATTTAAGCTTTCATTGTATCCCTGCTCCTCCCAACCCATATCTCTGTATTGATTTTCTAGGGCTGCCATAGCAAACACCACCAACTGGGTGGCTCCTACAAAATAAATAGATTTTCTCACAGTTCTGGAGGCTGGAAGTCTGAACAAGGTGTTATCGGGTATGGCTTATAAGGCCTCTCTCCTTGCAAATGGTTGCCTTCTCACTGTGTCTTCACATCGTTTTTCCTCTGTGTGCACACATTTCTGGAGCATCTTTGTGTGTCCAAATTTCCTCCTCTTATAAGGACACCAGTCATATTGGAGTAAGGTCCCCCTAATGGCCTCACTTTAACTGGATTAACTCTGTAAAGGCCCTTTCTCCAAGTACAGCCACCTTCTGAGGTGCTAGAATGGGCTTCAACATACGAATTACAAGGAATACACAACACCATAGCTCTTTCTTTTTAAACCTATTTTGAATTCTGTAAATTTTCTAAAATTTTAGTTTTTTTAGTTTAAATTAAAATTTAATTTAATTTTAAAATTAAAAATTTTTTTTAGTTCTAAAAATTTATTAAATTTCCTAAAACTAGAAACATCTAAGCTTGGTTGGAGGCACAACCTTCCCTAAATTCTGGTTCTCTTTTCTATGCCCCTTTCCCCTGTGTTTGATCCTCATATGAGTTAGTGATGGTGATGGTGATTTTATACGCTATCCATCTGTGGGAAAAACAAGAACTAGCTTTTCTTCTTAGGTATAGCAGCCAAATTTATTTTCCTACAGTATAGCTGAATTCTCTCCTCTGCAATAGTAGGCCTTGTTTCCTCCTTTGTTCAGTTCAAGTCTTTACGCCCCAATGAGAGTCTTACTTTTTGGCTAGGCTTTGTTTTCTTTCACATGCCTTGGCTGCCCAGAATAACTTCCAAATGAATTTATATCCTGTTCCTCCTCTAAGCTCTTTTAAAAATCATCTCAAAAACCCACCATGATCTGCAAAAGCTTATTGCATGAATGTTCTCTCAATATTTCCTGTCATTAGCCCAACGGAACTTGCTCACACGTTTCAAATGCAGCCCCTTTAAGGCCAGGATTTCATTCCATTTTCCTGCTTTTGTCCACCGTGTTTTAGTACCTCACAAGGGCACGCATCCCTGGCACCCCATGAATAAATGAAACCTCACACTGTAATAATGACTATAGGGCATGCACTCCTCCACCTGCCTATAGCGCGAAGTGCGCTTTTGACTCTTTTGCAAAATCATAACGACTCACTGGAGGTCTCTTCCCACCTACCTGATTCCAAGCCCAGTGAATATAAACATATTTTATTTAACAAATTCACTTTTATTACTACAGTCAGCTCCTATCACAATAGTTAAGGTTCTGTTTGCAGGTTCATAACTTGGCCATAAAATTTTGCTTCAGGCAGATACTTTGGTCTAATGACTTTTGGTACAAAATGTCATTATTAGAATCTCTTTCTTATAACATCAAAGAAAGTTAAAAAAAATGCTTGGACTTAAAAAGAAGAAAAAAAGACTTTTCAAACTCTATTATTTTGCCTGGTGCCTCTCCGAGATGCTCTCTGGACTACCTTCCCTCAAACATGGATTCTAACAGGAGTGCTTGAAGCTTGAAACTGACTCTGGCACTTACAAATGCATTTTGGTATTTTTTGAGCTTGTTTCTGGTGGACAAACCTTTAGAAGAAATAAAAATGATTGCCTATTTTGACTAAATATGACTTTTTCTTAAATACTCACAATGGGACCTACCTTCTGCAAAGATAGGAGCCCTTGTCATTTAGAAGCTCTTGTTAACACTTACAAAAGGACCCGGGAGGCATGTTCAATAATGGTTTCTTTTAAATGCCAGTTATTTAGTTAAAAGGGAGAGTAACTGTAGAAGGATTAAAAGATTTATTTTCTTTTGAAATTTATGGTTTCTTTAAAGTTCAGGGATAAACGTGCAATTGTCTGTGTCTTACCTGCATCCTTCTAAACAACCAATGAACCTATTCCAGAAGAAATTCAATTTCCCCCTGAAAGAGTGTAAGTGAAGAGAGCCCCACTCAAACACAGAGACAGATTGCCTTGACAAGCTCTCCAACAGGGAATGAAACCAGACGGGGACTGAAATAGCTCAGGAGCCACCAGTCCGTGCCCAGCTAATTGTGTTAGCTGTGCTCAGGCTACAAGGAAGAAAGAAATTGTGAGAGCTGCCCTTAAAAAACTAAGGCTTCTACATCACTGTAATGATGTCATGGCATGAATAAGCCCAGAACTCAAATAAAAGGATTTACTACCTCGTGTTCTCTTTTCCGCTGACTGGGGAGAATGGAGATGAGATCAGTTACTTTTTTGGTTGCCAATTAATATATGCTTTGGGTTAAAAAAAATTATGGAAGTAGAAGAGTACTGAATTGTTGGCAAAAACATCAAAGGTTAAATATACCGATGGTTGCAAGTTTTCAATGATACACGTTTTTTTCAGTCACCCTGAACTGGAAGATGGTCAAGGTGTCTGGGATGCTGGGATCCTAGGATGCTAGTTGATAGCTGAAGGCAGCTGCTGCTTTGATATGGGACATTAGGTAAAGTCACTCTGATGACTTTGCACCTTAATTCATTTACATCATGAAGACAATGTAAATAGCTGGGGCAAAGAATTGTAATATTTGAGACATTTGTCCTTTTATTTGTTGTTCATGACAAGACTTTACCTTCCATAAAAAGTAGCCACATTTACTTTTAGTTTAAAGCAATTGGTCTCTAGCCAACGTCATGAGCATCTCTAGGGAACTTGCTTGAAATACAAATTATTAGCCCTGCCTCAGGCCTATAGACCCTGATGCTTGAAAAATTGAAGACAGGAGGAGAAAGGGACGACAGAGAATGAGATGAATGGATGGCATCACTGATTCAATGGACATGAGTTTAAGCAAGCAGTCCATGAGGACATAAAGAGTCAGACATGACTGAGTGACTGAACAATAACAGGCCTACAGAATTCAGGTGTGGGGTGTTGCCTGTTCATCACCTTTAGATGGTCAACCTACAAAGAAGTCTGCAGGACTGATCTTTTCAGATTCACATATGAAAATATATAGGGACGTCTCTCTGATGTGTGGCCCGTATGTCAGCCTGGCCCTCAGAACTCAGGTACTTCCCCATTTTAACAAGACACTCAGCCACATCTCCAAGGCTGGTGAAGTCAACATCAGCAGCTATAAAAGCAGGTTGATCTGTAACAGATAAAAGGTGGCATGTGATCAAACAGACCAGATTCAAATCCTAGCTTTGTAATTTCCTAAGTATGTGAATTCATGAGGTGATTCAGTTCAGTTCAGTTGCTCAGTCGTGATAATAGGTAACAATACTTACCTTCGAGTATTATTGTAAAGGGCTTCCCTGGTAGTTCAGCTGGTAAAGAATTCGCTTGCAATGCTGGAGCCTCTGGTTCGATTCCTGGGTCAGGAAGATCCCTTGGAGAAGGGAAAAGCTACCCACTCTAGTGTTCATGGGCTTCCTTGGTGGCTCAGATGGTAAAGAATCCACCTGCAATGAGGCAGACCTGGGCTCGATCCCTCGGTTGGGAAGATTCTCTGGAGAAGGGAATGGCAACCCCCTCCAGTATTCTTGCCTGGAGAATCCCCATGGACAGAGTAGTCTGACGGGCTACAGTCTATGGGGTCACAAAGAGTCAGAGAAGACTGAGGGACTAAAAACACAAACACATTGTTGTAAAAGTAAATGAAACCATCCCTCAGGGCCATGGCATATTTTTATATTTTAACAGGGATAAAAGTGAGTTGAGACATTGTCCCTCAACCCTTAGAGTTCATGACTAGAGCAGTCATTGAAACCAGTGATGTGAAACCAGTCATTGCAGCCGAGGAGCCTCACCCATTTATATCAATGTTCTATAAAAATATCACCAATCTCCATGCAAGCCATGGTGTGAAAATGATGAGAACCACAGTTCTGCATAAGCAACTGTACAAATGGTGGTTCCCCAATAAGGCTTCAGTAAATGGCAGAGGTTGTTGCAGCTTTGCCTATTGATTAAGGCTACCATAAGGAACAGTGACAAGTAATTCAGGGGTTGCTCTGAAGACGGTGGTATCCAAGGAAAACCCAGAAGCCAGGTTTAACTCTGCAGAGAAAAGAAGAAACCCAGAAGGGCTAGTGACCTCAGCTGTTCCAAACTTGACCTCAGCTATTCCACAAACTTGGGGTCAGGGTCAAAGGCCATGTTCACTACCATGCTGTTGCCACCTGCAAATGTGTTACCTTCCCCCCTGACGTGCTGGTTCCCGGGAAGCAAGTTCCAGAGCCAACAGTTCTCCTTTGCTGTGCTGTGTGGCAGCCCCATGCGTATCCTGGCCCACTCCAGTTTTTCTAGTATTGCTTGTAGATGCTCAGTCTCTTATGGTCAAAACTAGCTCTGTCAAGTAGAAATGGATATAGTCCTTACATGTTTTATAACTTTTTGTTCCTGAATATTAATCTAGTGATATTTCTGGGATGAATAAAGCAAGACACATGATCATGAGAAAGACCAGAACATGCTTTTGACAAATGATTTTCTTTAGCATGAAGTATAAAAATATAAAGTAAGGTGATAACTAGGAAAGCACAGATTTTATGATGTTGGTTTTTTATGTTCACTTGCAATTTAAATAAGTAGGATCTTTGATTTGATGATAAGGGGGAAATCTCAGCACTCTTTTGGAATGTACATGAAACTGGGGAGATGGGAAACAAATTATGCTAGGAATAGGGTAGTTTGTTTTCATTTTGCAGATGGAAAAACTGAAGCTCAGTGTTTTAAGTTACTAACTTAAGGTCATGCAGTTAGTTAAGAGCAAAGCTGATACTTAAGCCTGGTACCATCTAACCTGTTTCTACCCAACTCTTTAACACATGCTGTCAGTCTCGTGCCTTCTTAGAGTCTGAAGTGGAAAGTAGAATAGACACAAAGGAGTCTAATTGCGAGCAGGCATTCTAGTTGGAGGAGATGACCTAAAGACTCAGGTAATGTGCAGGCAAAATATTGGGGAATAGAATGTAGTTGGATCCCTGGGGTGGATGACTAGGCCAGGTCATCTAGGAAATAAAGATATTTAAGGAAGGGTACATGTCTCAGTTAAGCTATTAAAGCCTGTAATTAGGGGTTTTATTAAATTATGAAGTGAAGTAAAGTGAAGTCACTCAGTTGTGTCCAACTCTTTGTGACCCCATGGACTGTAGCCTACCAGGCTCCTCTGTCCATGGGATTTTCCAGGCAATAAATAGTCCTGGAGTGGACTGCCATTTCCTTCTCCAGGGGATCTTTCCAACCCAGGGATTGAACCCGGGTCTCCCACGTTGTAGACAGACGCTTTCCTGTCTGAGCCACCAGGGAAGTCCAAGCCTACAGCACCCCGTATTCCCAGGCGGTCTCCCATCCAAGGACTAAAGCAGGCCCGACCCTGCTTAGCTTCCGAAATCAGATGTGATTGGGTGCATTCAGGCTGCAAAGTTTAAAACACTATGGTACTCTCTTAAACATACTATGTTTCAGGAGTTAGCTCTAATCACTTTTTAAAATCCTTGTATGTTGAATATTAAATAGTGTTGTTGTTAGTTGCTCAGTTGTGTCCGGCTCTTTGTGACTTCATAGACTACAGTCTGCCACTCTCCTCTGTCCATGGAAGTCTCCAGGCAAGAATGCTGGAGTGGGTAGCCTTTCCCTTCTCCAGGGGATTTTCTCCACCCAGGAATCGAACCCAGATCTCCCACACTGCAGGCAGATTCTCTAATGTCTGAGCCACCAGGGAAGCCCATTAAATAAATGGAAGATATAAATATTGGCTTTATTCCATTTGTTACTTCATTTCACATATGTAATGGCATAAATTAGATGTCAAAGATCATTACCTAGGCGAGGAAAGAGAGACAGATGAGAAAGGAAGTAACTTTGGAAATACCCCCACCAACTATTTCCAATTTATCTGAGTTAGATAAGTGGATAATAAAAACACACACGGTAATGCGACTGAATAATAACTAATACATGTGGAATGTCCAGAGAATATGCTCTGGTCATGTTCCCATCATGATCTGAGCTGAAATGTGAGCTCAAGTGACTGTCCCGAGCACAGTAGGGCCAGGTCTGACTGTTGGACTGGAACCAGTGAACTCATGGGCCACTTGAGACAGGTCACGACACACATACGGCATCCAGTAGTCTCCCCTCATCACACTTACTCTTGCTTTGAGATTCATAGAGTCAAGGCAAGAGGCCATCTGAGACCTTCCAAAGGCAGTGAAAGTAAAATCAGAGCAAACCTTTTTCCATCACTGACTCACCAAAATGAGCATCTATTCTCCTGAAGGCTGATTTTCCTCCTGAGCAAAAGGCACAGCCTCAGATGGAATTTTCCAGTGTTGTTTTCACGCTTCTAATTTAAATTGTAACACTTTTCTACTCATCTCCCCTGCATGTTCCAGCAGAGGGTAGCACCATGGCTGTCTGGGGACAGTGGTGTTAAAATGTATTTAAAAAGGATCCCTGGCTTTAGGAGTAAAACAAAAAGAAGCCACAGAAAGGAAACAACAGAAAGAGCAGAAAGTTGAGCAGAGACACAGTCTAGTAGGCAGTTCCAGATTTGGGCTCTTTCTGAGCTCTGTGGAATTGCTTTTGAGCTTCTCATTCATGTTCCCCTGGTTGGGCTCCTCTGATGGAACATAATTGTGTCTCTAAGGTGAAAATTCTGGAAGAGCCAAACCGTTAATGACACTCAAGTAGCAGATGCTCTTTTGATGCCCTGCTAATAGTGCTTTGGCTTCCACTGCTCCTGACATGGCCGTGCTTTTCTATCAGCTGCTTCTGCAACTCTCTGCCAGGAGCATTTTCAGGATGTAAGCATGCTCAGTTCACCCAGAGCAAGCCATAAGGTGAGGGCCCTGGAAGCAGCACCCTCACCGATGATGGGGGAAAAGTTGGTAGACAAATATCCTCATCTCCTTACCCTCTGATGGGACAACTCTGAGGTGGGTTCTCTAGTCTCCTGGAGCTCCCCAGTGGGGCTGAGCCCCTGTGGCTCACAATGATAATCTGCTCATAACACACTTGCCTTGACTTTCTTCCCTTTTTATCTCATTTCCACCCTTACTGATGCTTCGTGGATCACCTTAAATAAATCCTTGTCTCAGAGTGTGATTCTGGGAGAATCTAACCTCATACACTAGGCTAATTGGGAGATAGGAAAGAGCAAAGCTACATCGTACTAACAGAAATGGAAGTTTTAGGGTTTTTCTGGGTTAGGAAGAAAAGTGACTCATCAAAGACCATGTACTTTTCTCAGGTCCCTGACATTGGCTAATACCACCATTGTTTTAATTGCCTTGCCCAGAAACCCGGACTCTGCATCTTGAGCACACTGACAAAATTACTGACAGTGAACTGGGGTCATCCCTGTGGCAGTGTCCTCAAGAGACTGACTATAACCTAGACCCAAGGCTCATGTGAATTTTCAGATTATCCTTAGGTTCTCTGTGCTGTGCTATGCTTAGTCGCTCAGTCGTGCCTGACTCTTGGCAACCCCGTGGACTGTAGCCCTCCAGGCTCCTCTGTCTGCGGGATTCTCCAGGCAAGAATACTTGAGTGGATTGCCATGCCCTCCTCCAGGGGATCTCCCCAACCTAAGGATCAAACCCAGGTCTCCTGCATTGCAGGCAGATTCTTTACCATCTGAGCCACCAAGGAAGCCCTAGGTTCTCTGAGCTACCCATAACCTTTCATTATTGCGTTTATTTTTATTTGTTTGCTTGTTTGGTTTTTTTTGTCTTTGGCTGGCCAGAGTCAGTTTCCGTGGTTTACAGTAATCCAATGCATCCTCTCCTTCACATCATGAATCCAGTTATTCAGTCTTTTCAGTCCCTTCTTCAAAATGCCTCAGATCTGTTTATTCCTTGCCATATCCTAATGCAGATGCTGGCTTTTGTCTTAATGGAGCTGTTCTTTAACCTCCTGCCATCATTCCAGTCTCACCCCTCGAATCTACTGGGGCTCGCAGTCCTGAACCCGGTGCTGGCGCCCATACTTCCGGGTTTGTTCCAGCTCTCTTAAAAGTCTTGGTGAGGCTAGATCTGCTTCTCACGTCTCTCATCTCCAGAATAAGGAGTTTCACTTAGATTATTGACTCCCCATCAGAAACCATTTATTATATCTCAAAACATAAGCTGTATTATTCTTTGGAGAACATAGCTTACTAAAGCATGCAGTTGATTGATTTTTAGGTTATGATTATATCACCTTTATGCAAATATACAGGTCAGTTTATCAGAAGCTCTAATGGACAGTCAGTGTTACTGGCAAGTGAAAATGGGGAATAAGTGAAGTTTAGTCAATTAATGCACATTGTTTCAAATCGTGGGCTCCGTGTTGGGGGGTGGTGGCCTCCAGCAGGTGAGGAGGGAGTAGATGTGTCATGGAACTGGCTAAATAGGGGACTTGGTGCTTAGAAGGCCACAAACTGCTTGATATTAGTCCTATAAGGTCCTTTTCAGCAGTTTGACTACTCATTATTCAAATTTTTGGTAACCTTATCTGACTTCTAGGTTGGTCACACAAAAGCTGTCTGTGAACTTCAAATGTCCTCCATAGTCTTATTGGTCCAGACTTAGGGTTACCTGAATCTTTAACCCTCCCACTGTCCAGAGTTTATTATACTCTCACTCCTGCCTCAGCTGGAATGTCATCCCCATTCTTCTTTGCCATGAAAGCCTGTTCATCTTTGAAGACCCAAATGAAATCCAACTTCTTGGAGATCTTCCCTGGCTGCTCTGGCTGTCTTTGAGCTTCTTTGTTGGGACTCGGAAACCTGCAGATATCCATGCCACATAATTTTACCCTGGATTTTACCCTATACTTTTCATTTCCTTCATCACAAGCATATTGATCTTGTGTTCTCAATTAGATGTTTGGCTTTTGAGAGCAGAGATCCTGCCTTATTCTTCTAGCTCTTTCATAGCACCAGGTATTGAAAGATGGTATCAGTTGGTGGAATGTCAGGATCAGGGCTGTGTAAGGCTTGATGAAGTCACACAAGAGGTAATGGCAGTTTTGAGACAGGGATTTAGATTTTCTGGCTTCTGATATACCTCACTATTCTTTGTAACTTATGGCTAGTTGACCATTTTTAAGTCACCCTCTGGAAATCACAAATGATGAAAATCCAAAATCTCCATAATTCCAAGCAGAGTCTGCAGCCAGCATTCATGCAAGTTATCTAAGTGCAGACAATAGGTAACCAGAATTCTCAAGGAGGTGTTAGATAGTTCAGTTCAGTTCAGTTCAGTCACTCAGTCGTGTAGGACTCTTTGCGACCCCATGAATCGCAGCACACCAGGCCTCCCTGTCCATCACCAACTCCCGGTGTTCACACAGACTCACGTCCATCAAGTCAGTGATGCCATCCAGCCATCTCATCCTCTGTCGTCCCCTTCTCCTCCTGCCCCCAATCCCTCCCAGCATCAGAGTCTTTTCCAATGAGTCAACTCTTCGCATGAGATAGCCAAAGTACTGGAGTTTCAGCTTTAGAATCATTCCTTCCAAAGAAATCCCAGGGCTGTTAGATAAGAGAACCCTAAACCAGGTGAAAGAAGAAAGGTCTTAAGAGTACAGTTCATTAAGGGCAGGACTCCATACAGAACAGAACAGCTGTGGGCTCATGAGACATCCAAGGAACAGGCAGGTGCAACAACCTGACTTGCCTGCAGCTTTTACAAACAAGGAGTAGCTCAATAGCGCAGGCAGACTGGTTAGTGAGCAAAGAGATGTGGTGTCTGGTGTCACACCCTTGAGGCTGTGGGATAGTTGAGATGTTATGTGCATAGTCTGGCTAAAGAATTATTGATCACATGTTGGATTTCTAACTTCTCTCAAATGACCTCTTCAAATAAGAGACATTGATCTACACTTTTGTATTGCTACTGATGAGTACAGTGGTCTACCCTATTGGCTGCAGGTAAGGGTGTTGCTGAAACAAGCTTTTATCTGTAGCTTTAAGTAGGGGAACCAACTCTGTCCTGTGAGGAGGGTTAGGCAGGAGAACTTATCTCCTTGTCTTTGGGTCAGGCCTTGTTAAGTCTCCTGAAGATCTGGGCCTGAAGAACTGTGCTGAATAGGGAGAAGCCATTGTGTGGGGCTGACTAATGCACAGTGTTTCAGAGAATAAAGTGATGCCCAAGGTCCTTGTCAAGACTTAGGATTTGAGAAGAGACTTGAGTTCTGCTGTAGTCCTCTGTTGATCTCTAAGAGATAACTGAGTTTCAGTGGCCAGAGTCACCTCTACAAAATGACTCTGGACAATCATAAAATTATGTGCCAATTTGCTAGGTACACTTTATGTAATTTACCTTATTTAACCTTTATCACACCCTGCAGATGGATATTAGTGCCCCCATTTTATAGATGCAGAAACTGAGTGTCAGTAACTTGCTCAAGACCACCCATTGTCTGGGACTCAAACACAGGTTACCCAAATCAGTAGCTCTACCAGAACTTTCCTATAAAAGTTGTTTCCAAGAACAGTTTCAAGGTAATTTCTGTGTATATGAATCGACTGAGTTAAGCAAATTTGGAAGCAAAAATAATACAGAATTAGTGGAGGGTGGGGAGACTAGTTATAAAATAACTGAATATAAGCTCTTCTCACTGCCCAGCAAAGTTTCATGAGAAAAGGCCTGGGACCGGCTATTCTGGAAGGTGATAAGTGCAATGGAGAAAAAGAAAGCCGTACAGCGAGATAGAGAATGTCAGGGCTGGGTGGGATGGTGGCAGTTTTACAGTGATGGTTCAGAAAGGTATCAAAGAGAGGATGACATTAAAACAAGACCCTTTGGAAGGAGGTGGCAGCGTTAATCATGTAGATATCTGGGAACAGCAAGAACAAAGGATCGGAGGCAGAGGCGTGCCAGACATATTCCAACAAAGAAGGGAGAGAAGCTAGAATGTAGCCATCCAAATGGGGAGTGGTAGGAGGCAAGGTCAAAAAGCAATGGAGAACCTCATTGTGTTAGAACTTGTGGTTTTTGCAAAGAACATACATCCTTCTCTTTTCTCTGGAAAATACAAGGCACCTCTTCTGGACATTTGGAATTTGTTTGGTCATCCTTCCCCTGGTGTGTCAGGATGTCATGAAGTGCACTGAGAAAACTACTGACCTTGGCTACACTTGGCTAAGCAGGATGGTTTTGTTGTTGTTATTAGAGTATAGAACCGCGTCTCCCAGAAGCTGATCCTGATTCAAAGATTTGAGTACAGGTAATTATGGAAGAGATGAAAGAGGAACCAGTAGAAGAGTGGGGAAGGAAGGTGGAAGGGAAAGCAGCCAGTGAAAGGTGCATTACTAAACCAGTACTATCCAGGGCAGCAGAAACTTAACTCTGGGAGCCAGTGTAGAATGTTTGCCTCAGAATTATCCCACCCAGGAAGTGAGGAATTTGGGCATTTATACACTGATCCTTGATGGTCAGTGGTCACGGCTGCTTCTGAGGGGCCTTAATTCCCCAGCATTTCCGGTCTTCTACATCAGCAGACAAAGCGACTCAGTGCCATGGTGCCAGGTAAAACCCTCAGAAGAAGAGCTGCCATTCTGGGTAGTTAAAAGGCAGTTTCATGCCCTAAATTGTTAAGAGTGGGGCTGGATGGACATCAACAGAGTTGCTGACCTCTCTTAAAAGCTTTTGAGTCTTGTCTCTATGCCACTTGTGTTTGTGGCTCAGATGGTAAAGAATCTGCCTGCAATGCGGGAGACCCAGGTTCAACCCCTGGGTGGAGAAGATCCCTTGGAGAAGGGAATGGAAACTCACTATCGTATTCTTGCTTGGAGAATTCCATGGACAGAGGAGCCTGGTGGGCTTATAGTCCACGGGGTTGCAAAAAGTTGGACACAACTAAGTGACTAACACTTTCTATGCCACTTACTAAGAGAGAAGAAATAGAAACCCCCCTTTCCTCCTCTGCTATAGTAAGAAACTTCTGCTGCTGCTGCTGAGTCACTTCAGTCGTGTCCAACTGTGTGACGCCATAGATGGCAGCCCACCAGGTTCCTCCAGCCCTGGGATTCTCCAGGCAAGAACACTGGAGTGGGTTGCCACTTCCTCCTCCAATGCATAAAAGTGAAAAGTGAAAGTTAAGTTGCTCAGTCATGTCCGACTCTTAGTGACTCCATGGACTGCAGCCTACCAGGCTCCTCCATCCATGGGACCTTCCAGGCAAGAGTATTAGAGTGGGTTGCCATTGCCCTCTACGAGAGTAAGAAAGCTGGCTGAAATTCTCAAAGGGAATAAATGAAAACTTGAGATCAACATATAGATCACTGTCATCCACCTTTGTTTCTTGTAGCAAAAGATAGCTAATCTATAAAACATATATTGGCTTCAAACACCAATCTTTAAAAAGGAAAGAGAGAGAACATTCATTGCTAATTGCTACTGTCAGGATGAAGATTATTTCTTGGCATACAGTACAGGGAGCTTTTGCAAAGATGCTCATTAATATCATCCACAATTCATGGAAACCCTGTCCGACAGATGAGCAACCCTGTGACAGTAGTCTTGCGTCAGGGACACTGACTACAAGAATGGGGGGACGGAGCATTCCTTCCTACCAGGAACTCTAACCTGCTCATCTCATCCCTGGATGTCTCCTCTGTAATGAGATGCTCATTGTCGCACAATAAAGAAAGATTAGTAAAATCTCCCTCCTCTAGCAAGCCTGCCAGGCCAAACATTTGCCCCAGGGGAAGTTATATGATTCTTGGAAGAGCTGGGTAGACTTTGCAGAGGGGGGCTTTCTGTGTCCTAGTCGGTTGCTTGTGTTTTGGTAGCTTGGGATGGTTTTGTATAGGCAATGCACTAAGTAAGGTTTTCATACTTCTTAATAGTTGAAAAAAGTCAAAAGAAGAAGAAGAAGTCAGGGCACCTGAAAACTCTATGATAATCAAATTTCAGTACGTTTTTACTGTAACCCAGCCATGTTCATTTGTTTTTGTTTTGTCTGTGCCTAGCTTTGCTCTGTGATGAAATAACTGAGAAGTTGAGACCACATGGCCCACAAAGCCTACAGTACTTACTGTCTGTCTGCTTACAGAGAAGTTTGCTGATTCTTGCACCGAAGAATGGTTTTGGTGACAGTCTGCTCCCCTGACGAGAATCTAGTGCTGAGATGAGGTGCCTGTTCAAAGCCACCAAGCACAGGTGGGCCAGTCACTCCTGAAGATTTATTGGCATGCCACTGAATGTGATGGGACTGGATCTTGGTCCCAAAACAGACCCACACTTGGAGGTAATTTGAATTAGTTTTATACTTGTTACTTTCATCCCTGTAGTTCTGAAACTGAGAGACTTTTCCTGAAGTAAACAGAAGCAGAGGAAGAGGGCAGCCTGGCTAGACAAGAGCTTACCAAGGGCAATTTGTAGGACTTAACATAGTCATATCTTCTGATACTCCTGCTTCTTTTGAAGCTACCACATTGAATGTGTGAGGTTATTGGAATTCAGCTTTTCACCGGTCATTTTTGTCAGTGAAATAAAAAACCTGGTGAAGAAATTGCTAGAATATTCTAGGAAGTTGCAGAGCTGTACAGGAGGCCCTCTTAGTAGCATGAGCATATGGATACTGGAGTCCCATGCTGACAAAGCAAGAGACTTTATTGGGAAGGGACGTCTGGGCGGACAGTAGTAGGGTAAGGGAACCCAGGAGAACGGCTCTGCCACATGGCTCACAGTTTCAGGTTTTATGGTGATGGGTTTCGTTTCTCGGTTTTGGCCAATCATGCTGACTCATAGTCCTTCCTAGTGGTGCACCCATTGCTCAGCAAAGAGGGATGCCTGCAAGAAGGATTCTGGGAGGTGGCTGGACACATGATGTCTTCTTTTGACTTTTCCTGAATTCTTCAGGTTAGTGGTGGCTTATGTTCTATGTTCCTTACCAGGACCTCCTGTTGTAAAACAACGCATGCAAATGGTTACTATGGTGCCTGGCCAGGGTGGGTGGTTTCAGTCAGTGTGCTTCCCCTAACAAAACCACGTATAAATCTAGTATATCTGTGCATAGATATCTCCATGATAAAGACAATGGTAAAATGTGGACATCAAGTCAAAGCATCCTCTATAGAAAGTTATATTTGTCTGTGTGTGTGAGTGTGTGTGTGTGTGTATAAGAGACAGAGAGAGACACAGAAATACTGATCAGAACAGTGAGACAAAGCCAGCCTCTCCTGAAGAAATATTCATTTATGGTAGAGTAAGCATACATCTTCCAAAGACAAGATAAAGGAATGTCTGGGGGCAGGGGGGTGTCTGTGAAATTTCTATGGGTTTGGCTTCTGTGTTGGAATGTGCAGACCATCTATTGGCTCCAGGTGGTCCACCTCTAATGTCAAGTCTGAGCCGTGGGGATCATCATGAGATGTACCTGTGTACCATCAGCTATCAGGTGGTTGAGGTAAAGTGCATGAGAGGTTAAATGCAGGAAAAGTGGAAAGTGTTATAGACAACCCCCAATAGCAGCTAAACAGATCCAGGCAAAACTTTGTCTATAATGGACTTAATGAACACCGATTTACTTGAAATGACATCTAATATTTAGGGACACATTTTGTGTTTTACAGATGTTATCTAAGTATAAAAATAATGCAAGCATAATACTTAGGGGACTCAAAATATCACAAATTGCTTAATGAAAAGCAGTAAAATAGTCTTGTTATTGTCTGCTTCTTGGCAGAGTTCTTTCGTTGAACATTAGAACAAGATGACATCAGTTTGTCACTTAGCAAACGGTCCTTTGCCTTCTAAGCTGTCCAGCAGATGGTCTAGGTGATAAAGTGCAATGCCAACTTGCTCTTGTTTTTGCTAGCAGCTTCTGCCCCACACTACTGCCCATCATTCAGCTCCTCTCAGCCGGGCAGCCGCACCATGTGTCATTGCCTAGTGTCTCATACCCCAGATCCCATGCATCACAGTCAAGCCACACAGCTCTGAAGGTAAATTACCCAACTTCTTAATGTCAGTTGCTTCAGTGGCTTTTACTCCCCATCCACTCTCTGTAAGTCTGGTTCTAGCATTAAATCAAAACTCCAGATCTTGGGGTTTTTTGCAGCAAAATTCAAGTTTTGCTCTACAGAGCATGCTTCTCTTTTTCTCGAATCTCAGATTAAAATGTGAGAAGCAGGTAGTTAAGAATCCTTCGGTTGACCCAAAAAAATCAAAGAAAGGGGCAGTACACTAACATGAGTTTACAGTTGGTGGGAGCTCCCAAGATTCTAGTCAGACCTTGTGCTGCTTCCTTCCCTGTGCATGGGTGGAAACACGGGGATTCCAGCAGATAGGAGTGTTTGCAGTTGGCTGGGGTGGGAGCGGCCCTGCATCTTTGGTGTATAGTTTCAAACAGTTGATCTCTGCTGAAACATAGATTTTTTTGTTTGTTTGTTAATTTGTATCACTGTATTTTTTTCCTATGGTGAATACATAAGCTAGTAAATCTTGACTAAGAGCCAACAGTTGACTATACTCTAGAGGCCGGGAAAGGTAGCATTCACCCAAGGAAGGGGAAGAGGCAGTGATCCCTGAAAGATAAAACTGCCCAGATCTGTGGACGTTCTACCCACTTCCTCATAGAGGGAAGTGGTACCTGTACACTTAGGTTCAGAATCATAGTATCTGATGCGTGCTTTTTAGTTCTGAGTGTCTATGAGTAATTTCTGAATAAAAGTACGTGTAGTTTATTGGTGTTAATACATATTTAAACTCTACTGATACATAGAAATAAGATGTGATTCCAGGTCAAGAGCAGAGTACTAATATAAATGCAACCAATACAGTATGTTCATTAATAGAACATGTTACTAGGCTCTGGTGGGGGTTTAGGTCCTTGCATTTCATTCTGAGGGGCACATTGGGAGTGGTGGCAGTGGTGTGTTAGTTTGCCTGCTATAATGAAGTATCACAGACTGGTTTACAGAACAGAAATCAATTTTCTTCTAGTTTCGAAGGCTGGAAGTCTAGCTCATGGTTTGGTTTCCTCTGAGATCTCTCTTTTTGGCTTAGAGATGGATACCTTCTCACTGGTCCTCACATGATCTTTCCTGTGTGCAGAGGTGTCCCTGTGACCAAACGTCTTGTAAAGACAAAGTCAGACAGGCTTACAGCCCACCCTAATGGTTCCATTTTACCTTAGCTCCAAATACAATCATGTTCTAATATATTGGGGGCTAGGGCTTCAACATATCAATTTGGGGGAATGCAATTCAGCCCACAGAAGAGAGAATATAAGGAAAGTTGTAAGAAAGATCTTTTTAAAAGTTAAAATTTGGATATAATTTGATCGTTTCAAGTGTTCCACGTAAAAATTTACAGGGTTCTAGGGACTGTATTTTAATGATTTCTTGATCATGTCACAAAGCTTTAGAAATTTTTTTTTTTTGGCCAGAGATGAGAGTTAACCAAAAAGATCAAAAGGAATTTAAATTTTCACTTTATCAGCATAAAAAGCCTAAAGTTTTACTCCACGTGTTCAGCTATGTAAGAAGCGTAACATGGTTTTAGGTCTTTAGTTTCTAATTCTGAATCTAAGTCCTCATCTTACTTATCTGGCACAAAATCCACCCCCGCTNTTGATCATGTCACAAAGCTTTAGAAATTTTTTTTTTTTTTTTGGCCAGAGATGAGAGTTAACCAAAAAGATCAAAAGGAATTTAAATTTTCACTTTACCAGCATAAAAAGCCTAAAGTTTTACTCCACGTGTCCAGCTATGTAAGAAGCGTAACATGGTTTTAGGTCTTTAGTTTCTAATTCTGAATCTAAGTCCTCATCTTACTCATCTGGCACAAAATCCACCCCCGTTGGAGCTCCTTCCCTGCTGCACAGTGGCCTTCCGGATCCCATAGACTGTGGGCAGAGCAGAGCATCAGGAAGACTTCTGACCCTGGGTCTGCACTGGCTCCCTGTGTGCTCCATGCGTATTTGTCGTCTGGCTAGCGTGTTCCTTGCCCAAGCCTCATGGTTTCTTAGAGGAAAGCAGCGGAGCAGCAGCCCCGAGTGGCCTGGGAGGTCTGGGTTCCTCTGGTTTTTTCTAGCATGGATCTTAGGGTGGCCAGAGCTTTACTCTCTGGGGGTAGCTGCAAAAACCTCTAGGATGTGCAGTCTCTGCTCAGCCCCTTTTCCCATGGACTGCATTCCCCTGGCAGTTTGCAACTGAGAATGTGAGGGCCGAGGAGGCAGCTGGCTGTGCAGCCTGAATTCTGCCAGTCTAGGAAAATGCAGACACAATGTGGGGACAGCTGCCCAGACCTCAGTGTATTGTATCATACTGTGTGTGTGCAGCACTGCTCCAGAACCATAGATTTAATTCCAAACTTGACAGTTGTGCTACAGCCTATAAAATATTTACATTGATTTTCTAAATATATATATATTATGTACAGTGTATAAAACATTTATATGGAAACATTTTCTAAAGATCCTATATTGCATATATTATTTCTGTACCACTGGATTTTGGACTGAGAGTCAGGAAACCAGGGTTCTGCTTCTGGCTTTCGGCTGCTAGGCTGTGTGACTTTGGGTGAGTCAACTCATCTTCCTGGTTTTCTCATGTATAAAGCAACAAGGAGAAGGAACTGTGAAGTATCCAAGATCCCTTTCAGCTGTTATACTTGCTGGTTCATTTCCTCTAGGCAGGTATAGACAGGCAGCTCTCAGCCATTGCAGTCTCTAGGCATTCTGCNCTTTGGGTGAGTCAACTCATCTTCCTGGTTTTCTCATGTATAAAGCAACAAGGAGAAGGAACTGTGAAGTATCCAAGATCTCTTTCAGCTGTTATACTTTCTGGTTCATTTCCTCTAGGCAGGTATAGACAGGCAGCTCTCAGCCATTGCAGTCCCTAGGCATTCTGCCAGAGATACCCTGGTGAGTTTTCATCACAGCACAGGAAGGAGCCCCCTGTCAAATGGGAGAAGAGCATCACAGTGTGGATGGGAGTACAGAGTCTGGTGTCTAAATTACAACAAGATAAAGAAGTCAGGACTACAAATAGTCTTAGAGGCAAACAATGGTGAAGGATGTAGGCCTTGGAGGAGGCATATGTAGGGGTGAGCCTGGTTTGGGGGCTCCCTATTTTGTGATCTTGGGCAAATCTCTAAACCTCAGTCTCCTTATGTGTATTCCTTTAGTTGAAAATGTAAAGTACATTTTTTTACATTTGACATGGGGTATGGTAAGGGTTCAGTGAACATTATTGTCATTGATTTATCAAAAAGGCATCTGTCCAGAGACTACAAATCTTCAAATATCTCCTGAAACACACTTATCAAATCCTCCCTAAAAAAATCCTTCTGGATCCCCTCATATTTATAAATGGGTTCCTTTACCTGCTAATTTGTTGTCATGCAAAATAGATCACAATTGTGGAGAAAAATGTAAGAATTTTATAGAGTAGGGTATTGGTTCATATCATTATGAATATAATTTTATGATTAACCATTGTATAAACTTGTTTACTTGCAAGCTCTGGGAAGATTTGAACCACACAGTGAATGAGCATGTCTTTTAATGTTAGAGCATCTTTTCCTGGTTTTCTTGGGACAGTCTAATTTATGTTCCTTGTCCTTCAGCTATTATTTAAAGTGCACATTTTTTATGCTCAGAAGTATACTGATGTAGACAATAATTTATAAAATTACCCTATTTAAGTTAATTACTTGTTGGGTTGACAGTTATTGCTACAAAAAGCTATTTGGGGAACATTGTTTTCACAAAGAAGTCAAATTAGACATACATCATGTCAACTTCATTTTCTGGAGGGTCTAATTCCTGTACATTTGAATGTGGCCTGCAAGAGGCTGGAAGCTACCAGAGATGGCTATTTAGGAGTTTTCTCAGGAATAGATATCTCAAGTGTGTCCAAAGTCTTAAAATCAAGCTAGAACTATAACTTGAGGAAAAGGATTTTGAAAACTCTTGATAATGTTACTAAGTTTTAAGTTTTTCATTTTTTTCCTCCCTTCATTCCCACCGTGCTAAGCAGTGAGAACACAATGGGGAACAAGTTCAGTATGGTCCATTCTTGCCTCCATGGTGCTCATGTTTTGCAGAAGGACACAGATGAGACAGAAGTTTCACCAGAAAAAAATAAATATTGTGACACGGAACAAAGAAACAAAGGAACAAAGAAAGAGCTAAGGTAGAACATAATGGAAGCATGTGGGAGCAATCTGCTTTTAAATTGAGTTGTTGGAGGAGGTCTCTTGAGGACATAGCAGTTAAGCAAATGCAAAAGTGAGAGAGAAGTGCTGCACTGTGGAGGAAAAACTGCTGTGTACGTTTGTGTAACTGAGAGATCAGTGTGGCTAGAAGTCACTGAGCCATGGGGAGAGCCTGACATGAGATGAGGTGGGAAAGATGGACAGAGACCAGGTCACGCTGGGCCCAAGAGTTTATAGTAAAGAAACTGGATTTTGTTCCAGGTGAAATAGAAAGCCATTAAGGAGTTTTAAGTGGAGGAATGGCATGGTCCAATTTTTGTGTAATGTTTTGTGTAGTGTTGATTAATTTTACATTGTAATTTCCTTTCCTGCTGTGTGGAGAAAGGATGGAGTTAAATGATGAAAAAAAGTTGGAAGTAGAGAGATCAGGGAGAGATGATGGTGGTCTGGCCTGGGCTGGTGGTGGTGGAGTCCGACAGGATCATGACACATGTGTCAGGTTGGTTCTATAGGATTTGCTTGAAGGTTGGATTCTGACGGTGTAGGAAGTGGAGAATCAAGAATGAACCCATGGTTTTCGCCTTTGTTGTTGTTCGGTTGCTGAGTCGTGTCCGCTCTTTGCGACCCCATGGACTGCAGCACTCCAGGCTTCCCTGTGCTTCACCATCTCCCAGAGTTTGCTCAAACCCATGTCCATTGAGTCGGTGATGCCATCCAACCATCTCATCCTGTGTCATCATCCCCTTCTCCTCCTCCCTTCAGTCTTCCCCAGCACCAGGGTCTTTCCCTAATGAGTGTGCTCTTCGAGTTTAGAGATGCAGAAATTCAGGTTGAAAGACTAAGCAAACTGGCCAAGACTGTATAGGCTGCTGGTTTTGCTTTAGGTGTTGGGTACTTATATGGGAAGGTGTAAAGGCAAGTTTGGGGACCAGAAATAAAGACTTTTGTTTCAAAAATGTTAAAAAATATTACAATTGAGAAATTTCTGGTATACTCAAGTTAAGAACACCACATAGGAAGTTGGATACAGAAGCATGGATCTCTGAGAAGTATGGGCTATAATTATAAATTTTGTACTCATTAGCATATCCATAGAATTAAACGTTGGGAATGATGAGACCACCTGGAGCGAGCATATTCAGGAAAGGAAGGAAGGAAAGGAGGCAAGAAGAGAAGGAGAATAGAACTGAGCCCTGAGTAACAGTCACATGTGAAACAGGGAGGAGACAGAGGCGACAGTGGAGAAGGAAAGATCCGCTGAGATTCGGAAAGTAAGGAGAGAGAGAGAGGGAGAGAGAGCAAAAGCCAAGCGATGAGAGTGCTCCGGAAAAGAGGATACCGCCGCGTGAGATGAGCACAGAGAGGTGTCTGTCGGATTTGGTCACGAGGGCGGAAATGACCAGAGATCTGACAAGAGCAGTCGAGTCATCATTTTTGGTACTTGAAAATGATGTATCAGGACCAGACCTGTGGAGGAGCTTGCTGGGGCCTGGGGAGGCCTGGAAGAGATAGGGCAGCTGGTAACNTGTGCAAGATTTTATGTAAGTGTAGCTAAATTTTTAAATTTGTATATTTATATTAATTACATTATTTACATATTATTTACATTATTTACAAGTTATATAAGGAGTCCCAAGGAATGCTTTCTATTAAGGAACTTACAGTCTAGAAGGAGATATTATTTATTTATTCATTTTTAAAATAAATATTAGAATAGAGTTGATGTACAATGTTGTGTTAATTTCAGGTACACAGCATAGTGATTCAGTTATACTTGCACAAGTATCTAATCAATTTAAAATTCTTTTCCCATTTTAGATTATTATAGAATATTAAGTAGAGTTCCTTCTTGCTCATTATCTATTTTATATAGTGTGTGTATATTAATCTCAAACTTCTAATTTNGATTCAGTTATACTTGCACAAGTATCTAATCAATTTAAAATTCTTTTCCCATTTTAGATTATTATAGAATATTAAGTAGAGTTCCTTCTTGCTCATTATCTATTTTATATAGTGTGTGTATATTAATCTCAAACTTCTAATTTATCCCTCCCCCCTACATTTCCACTTTGGTAACCATAAGTTTGTTTTCAAAATCTATGAATCTGTTTCTGTTTTGTGAATAAATTCATTTATATAATTTTTAAAAATTAGATTCCACATGAGTGATATCATACGATATTTGTGTTTGTCTGACTTATTTCACTTAGTATGCTCATCTCTAGGTTCATCCATATTTCTGCAAATGGCATGATTTAATTCATTTTTATGGCTGAGTAATATTCCACTGTTCATATGCACCACACCTTCTTTATCCATTCCTCTGTGATGGACATTTAGGTTGCTTCCATGTCTTGACTGTTGTCCTGCTATGAACATTGGGGTGGGCATCCCTGTTGGCTCAGAGGTTAAAGTGTCTGCCTTCAATGCGGGAGACCCAGGTTCAATCCCTGGGTCGGCAAGATCCTCGGAGAAGGATATGGTAACCCACTCCAGTATTCTTGCCTAGAGAATCCCATGGACAGAGGAGCATGGTGGGCTACAGTCCACAGGGTCGCAAAGAGTCGGACACAACTGAGCGACTTCACTTCACTTCACTTCTTCATGAACATTGGGGTACATGTATCTTTTCAAATTGTGGTTTTCTCTGGAACATGCCCAGGAATGGGATTGCAGGATCACATAATAGTTCTATTTTCAGTTTTTAAAGGAACCTCCATACTGTTCTCCATAGTGGCTATTCCAATCTACAGTTCCACCTACAGTGTAGGAGAATTCCCTTCTCTCTACATCCTCTCCAGCATTTATTTGTACACTTTTTGATGGTGATCATTCTGACCAGCGTGAGGCAATATCAAATTGAAGTTTTGATTTAAATTCCTCTGATAATTAGTGATGTTGAGCATCTTTTCATGTGTTTTTGGCCATCCATATGTCTAGAAGGAAGTACTGTAATGATAGAAAGTTTACCAGAAGGGCATATGAGCTGGGAGACAGAAAGATTATTTCTAGGCTCCAGGAGTTTGTGGAAGAAAGTATGAATCTGGGGAGGCCTTGTGGGAGAGATGCCAGTGGACTGGATGCTGTATATAGGAGGTGGTCACTTGGCATTATTTTCCTTCAGTCAGTCAGTCAGTCAGTTCAGTCACTCAGTCATGTCCAACTCTGTGACCCCATGAATCGCAGCACGCCAGGCCTCCCTGTCCATCACCAAATCCCAGAGTTCACTCAAACTCACGTGCATCGAGTCAGTGATGCCATCCAGCCATCTCATCCTCTGTCGTCCCCTTCTCCTCCTGCCCTCAATCTCTCCCAGCATCAGAGTCTTTTCCAATGAGTCAACTCTTTGCATGAGGTGGCCAAAGTATTGGTGTTTCAGCTTTAGCATCAGTTCTTTCAAAGAACACACAGGACTGATCTCCTTTAGAATGGACTGGTTGGATCTCCTTGCAGTCCAAGGGACTCTCAAGAGCCTTCTCCAACACCACAGTCCAAAAGCATCAATTCTTCGGTGCTCAGAAAGCAATGGCACCCCACTCCAGTACTCTTCCCTGGGAAATCCCATGGACAGAGGAGCTTCATAGGGTACAGTCCATGGGGTCGCTAAAAGTCGGATACGACTGAGCGACTTCACTTTCACTTTTTACTTTCATACATTGGAGAAGGAAATGGCAACCCACTCCAGTGTTCTTGCCTGGAGAATCTCAGGAACAGAGGAGGCTGGTGGGCTTCCGTCTATGGGGTCGCACAGAGTTGGACACGACTGACACGACTTAGCAGCAGCAGCGGCAGCAGCCTTCTTCACAGTCCAACTCTCACATCCATACATGACCATTGGGAAAACCATAGCCTTGACTAGACAGATCTTTGTTGGCAAAGTAATGTCTCTGCTTTTGAATATGCTATCTAGGTTGGTCATAATTTTCCTTCCAAGGAGTAAGTGTCTTTTAATTTCATGGCTGCAGTCACCATCTGCAGTGATTTTGGAGCCCCAAAAATAGTCTGACACTGTTTCCACTGTTTCCCTTAGAAGTCATTTAATGTCAACCAAAGCAGTGACCAACTCCCTCTTCTTTGTCACCTCTCCTCCTCATACAGCTGATTGCCCTTTAATCAAATCTCCTTTGTTTTTCCCTTTAAAGCCTGCCTTTGCAGTTTCCTTGAACTGGACTTCATCTGGCTGCAAATTCAAAAGGACCATAAGGGTAATGTGCTTTTAGGCAGTCCCAGGAGGTGGTCTGCTAAAGGCTAGGCAAAGCAGTGTATCAAGTCAGTTTGATGAGATTAGTTAGAGAAGTTAGAGAAGTCATAGAACATCTGGTCCCAAAGCAGCTTGGACACAGAGGAGAAAGAAAATGGTCCAGTCAAGTTTTGTCTTCAGATTCATCCAAGTGACCTGGGTCAGAGTTACAGGGAAAGAAGCCTGGATGCAGGAGCTCTTTGCTCTACCCCTGACCTCATAGTCTGAGAATTTTAAAGATGAAGTGTTGTACACATCTATCATAATTTTTCTACTGTGAAGCAACCTTTTATCCAAAAGCAAATTCAGACTGATTTTCTAAGATTTTATCTTTCTATGGCCTCCTTCTCACCTCTTACCGGTAACCTTTTCTCTTTCAGCTTTGTGCAAAGATATGTGAAATAAAGGAACCAAAATATGTAAGAATCACGCCATTACCCCTTGACAGGAAAGAGGTAAATCTCTCCAACAATACCTGCTATCTCTCCAGCGACACCTGCCATGGGTTTCATTCCAGATAGAGTGTCCCCATGGTGTGGAAATCCATGATCTCACTAGGACCATGTCAGACAATGCCCTCAGGACATCGCGTGGAGGGAGCATCCAGACTGGGCTGGAGGACTTCCATCAAGCTGGGCACTACTGCTCTCTAGGAAATTGTGGGCCTTGTCTCAGGGCAACAACAGAAGCTGGGTACATGGTAGGGAAAGTCTTTTGTGTGTGTGTGGAAAGAACTATAGAATATTAGAGCTGGGAAGGACAAGAAAGATCATCTGGTTCACCCACCTCACTTTGTATAAGAAAATTCAGGCCCAGAAGGGCTAGGTGATTTGCTCAAACTAATGGCAATTAGCTGTCCAAAAAGGAGTAGTCATTAATATTCTGGATCTACCAGTGAAGTGTTCAAAAGGTTAGCTGCAAAATGTTAACCATTTTCCTTTTCTGAGGGCCAGTAAGAATAAGTGTTATCCAAACCAGTTGGTTCACTGCTTCACCCAATGTATGAAATAAGATGATATCCTTGTTGGTATATTGTCAACCGGTGACTCAGGCATTTTGTATTCTTGATATCATGAATTTGATATGAAGGGACTGAAGCAATGACTTGAGAATATTTGACAGTGGCCCAGGCTAAGTAGAATGTGGATTTGACATGATTGAATAGGTGGTCCAGAGGTACTACCTGGTAGCTTGGATGCTATTCAGTGATGATTTGCCCTGGACCTGAGGTTTTCATTATTTTATAACAAATGTTTATACATGTACAATATAGAGAACAAATTAAAATATAGAGAGTAAATATATAGACAGCATGTAAGAAATGTCATTTTATATATTTTAGAGAGAGAATGTACACTTGAATTAGCTTAAATGAAGTACATGTATGACATATGTACTTGGGCTTCCAAGAGATCAAATTGCCAACATCTGCTTGGATCATAGAAAAAGCAAGAAGCTCCAGAAAAACATCTATTTCTGCTTTATTGACTATGACAAAGCCTTTGACTGTATGGATCACAATAAACTGTGGAAAATTCTGAAAGAGATGGGAATAGCATTCCACCTGACCTGCCTCTTGAGAAACCCATATGCAGGTCAGGAAGCAACAGTTAGAATTGGACATGGAACAACAGACTGGTTCCAAATAGGAAAAGGAGTCCATCAAGGCTATATATTGTCACTCTGTGTATTTAACTTCTATGCAGAGTACATCATGAGAAACGCTGGGCTGGAAGAAGCACAAGCTGG
>SJYW01021757.1:47061-57697 GCA_006410735.1 Raphicerus campestris
ACTATTGGTGATATTTTGTTGTTAGCATCAAGGTCCTGTTTCCCAGAGCTAGATCCTGTTTCTTAGGTTGCTGATCAAACATTGCAGTGAGACACCTGGTGGTATTTATTGTTCCCTTTCTTTAAAATTGTGGGGCTTTCCATCCCAGTAAAGCTGACCTAGTACCTAGTATTCATCTCCTTGGAAATGTTGACTTAGTATTCATATCTAATATTCATCTCCTTGGGAACGCTCTTCCAGTCCAGTAAGCTGTTTCTATATTCCCGTAAACTAACCTAGCATTTAACTCTTCTGGGAACATTTAGCTTCCTTCTTCACCTATCATCTCTGACCTTTGTTATTCACTAGACTTTCTCTTTTGGCTATTGGCTTTCTCTTTTGAAAATGTCCTACCAATGGAAGTATGTTGACTGCCCTGTGACACATCTTATTTCACACTGGGAGCCAAGACCAAGGGCTTCAAACACAATCGTTTTGCTGAAACATGAGATTAGAGGTATTAAAAAAATACAGAGAACTAAGGTTCTTTAATTATTTTATTCTGGAAGGGGCTTTCACACAACATCTACAACTCCTTCTCATGTACCTGCCCCTTTCATTTTAATGTGAGTCTGCTTGTATGTCAGGAAAGAAATTGCTTGCAGACCTTCTGGGAGTCATTTAGAAGTGCCCAAGTCAACCCCAGAAAACATTGCTTTTAAAATTATATCACACCAAATATAGACTCACCATGGGGCCACTTCTGCTTGAAGTTCTCTCTATATACTATATGACAGACACTTAATTGTCTCCCCAAATTTATTCTTTTCTTCTTTTGGTAATAGATTCCCCTGAATTATAGCAGGATGTGTGTGTGTGTGTGTGTGTGTGTGTGTGTTAGCCACTCAGTCATGTCTAGCTCTTTGGAACCCCATGGACTGTAGTCTGCCAGGCTTCTCTGTCCATGAAATTCTCCAGGTAAGAATACTGGAGTGGGGTGCCATGCCCTCCTCCAGGGGAACGTCCCAATACAGGGACTGAACCCGTGTCTCCTGCATTACAGGCAGATTCCTTACCATCTGAGCCACCAGGGAAGCCCACAGGGAAGCAGGACACACGGTTGTCCAGAAAAAAGACTACATATCACTTGTTACTTAACTGTATGTGGCCCACATGACTAAATACTGACCAATGACGGTAAACGGGTATCTTATATCTTACTTTTATGGCTGAGGTCAAATGAGAAGGCAGGAGCTGGAGCAGCCATTTTGGACCAAGAGAATAACCATTAGATGTGATTTGCAGTACTGTGGTGAAATGTCAGGAGTCAGAACACCTGGAAGGTTCTCATCACTTTGTACTCTAGCAAGTTATATAACTTGGAGAAAATCATGTAATTTCTTAAGTCTTTCAATATCTTCATATGTTGAATGATAGCAATAAGAAGTGCTCTAACTATTTAACAGAGTTATTATGGGAACTCAATGATAGCATTCTGGTAGAAACTATTTGTAAAGTATGAGTCATTTTATTTATTTTTAAAAATTAATTTATCATTTAATTGAAGGATAATTGCTTTACAGAATTGTGTTGGTTTCTGCCAAACATCAACATGAATCAGCCGTAGGTATACTTATGTCCCCTCTCTCTTGAACCTCCCTCCCTCTTGCCTCCCCATCCAACCCCTCTAGGTTGTTACAGAGCCTTGGTTTGAGTTCTCTGAGTCATACAGCAAATTTCCATTGGTTATCTATTTTACATATGGTAATGTAAGTTTCCATGTTACTCTCTCCATACATAAACTGCAATAGGTTATGGCTAACACATTTACAGGCAAAATAAAATTAATCCTATTGAATAAAAAGCATCTATTTTGATGAACATATCTTATAGGAGTATCATCTTTATAGGAGAAGCATCACGGTCTTTTAGAGATGTGCCTAATCAAGAATAATAGTATTAGCAGGAGAAATCATTTATTTCTAAAGCCCTAAATTTGCTCAAATTATTAGTCATCTTCTGGTGACCCCATACTTCTCCTTATAATTTTCTACTCTCATCAGCAACAGATAGCTTTTCTATTTTGACAAATTTGTTGAGAAAAATTATTCTGCCAGGAATCAGACAGATGTATAATAGCTGTACCAGTATGTGACAAGTTGATGGTCATGGTGGATGTCCGTTCACCTGTACTTGTAAAGTTGAAATTGGAGACCCTAATATTTAAAAAGCTTGATGGCAGCTGTCTGTGATTCTGCTCACTCAGTGTAGTTTAATTTCATTTCAGAATTACACAGTACATTCTTCACATACCCAACAAGCTGTTCACACTACTGAAGCTTAAAGAGGCTTCTCCTGAGTATGACATCCAAAGACTAAATCTGTTACTTCACCTTCTGTATGTTTCTATATGTAAAATCGAGCACACCCAATTTTGACCCATTATATTATCAGTAGCACTGAAGTATCACAGGGTGGTTTCAAGCCATTCTTTAAGATATCATTTAAAATTTCTGGAGCAAAGGGCAATGGGAAAGATGTTATAAGCCCAGGAAAGACCTCTTAAAATGGGCAATACCAGTGGCATTTACAAAATCATTGGTGAGGTCTTGTTATATCAGATATCCATCTTGTTACCAGAGGACTAAATATATCAAATGGGATTTTTTTTCACAAAGTAACCCTCTTGAGAGTCATATAAAGATACCTAAATCTAAGGACATTACTTTGCCAACAGAAGTCCATCTAGTCAAAGCTATGGTTTCTCCAGTAGTCACGTATGCATGTGAAAGTTGGACTATAAAGAAAGCTGAATGCTGAAGAATTGATGCTTTTGAACTGTGGTGTTTCAGAAGACTTGAGAGTCCCTTGGACTGCAAGGAGATCCAACCAGTCCATCCTAAAGAAAATCAGTCCTGAATATTCAATTGGAAGTACTGATGCTGAAGCTGAAACTCCAATATTTAGGCCACCTGATGTGAAGAACTGACTCCTTGGAGAAGACCTTGATGATGGGCAAGACTGAAGATGCGAGGAGAAGGAGATGACAAAGGATGAGATGACTAGATGGCATCACAGACTTGATGGACATGAATTTGGGCAAGCTCCGGGAGCTGGTGATGGACAGGGAAGCCTGGTGTGCTGCAGTCCATGCAAACAGTCAGACACGACTGAGCAACTGAACTGAACTGAACTGAAACCTAAGGATAAGACCTGACAAAAAAGAATTGCCAGAGGATAAGAGAAAGGAGAAACCAAAGTAATATCATGACTGTCATACACCATAGTCTCAAAACTGGGCATAGACTTGTAGGATCTCAGACTATAATATGGATGATATTTTCCTGAAATTTGGTACAAAAACAGGATTGCTGAAATACCTCATTACTGCTCTAGTTGGACATATGCTGAAAGTGTCATTCTGCTAAAAGTAAAGCATCTGGTAAATTGTTGACTTGTTGACAATTTCATAGTTTAGAAGTTACAGGAAGCAGTGAGGAAATTTTCTACTTGATTCCCAATTCTGACAAACAAAAAGAACTGGCTAGTAATGTAAAAATGATATGAATTTTGGCAAAAATTGATACCATCATCTTGAAATTGGTAATAGCAAAGGAAGATTTAATGGTCAGGGCCATATTAAATTTTATCAAAGCATATTTACATAAATTCAAAGAAATAAAATACATTACAGAGTGGCAGATGTCTTTTGGGGATCCACATCAGTAATAGCCCATTTTTTTCTGGGAACTTTGTCCATCAATGACCTCATCAAAAACTGCATCCATCATGGCTTGAGACCGAGGGATCAGTCTGGGATACCATGTTTGCAACCCATAACCTTGAGTAGGGATATCTGACCCAAAGCCCAGCTAATTCATAGAATGGCTGTTACCTTTTAGGTAATACACCCTAGAGCTGAAAGATCATGGAGAGTTAGAAGCAGATTCTGTAATATAGTATGCCAGAGTCAATCCCTGCTAAAGTTATAGGGGAACTGAGACTGAGACTAAGCCAGGAAAATTCATTTGTAAAGAGAAGAAGGGAACAGATGGCTCATGGCAGTGAGGTGTAGAAATGTGTGAGAGAGGAGATGAGCTAGAATGCAAGATTCTTTAAGGATAGAATCTTTGTATATTTCATTTACTGATACAGATTTCAATAAATATGCATTGACTGGGAAGGAGGACAAGAGAGAGAGAGGGATATTTGAACTATAGTTCCTTACACTTAAGCTTCAAATTTAAGGCTCTATGAGGCCCATATGGGCTTTGCTTTATGCCTGTGGTTGTCTGTGATTGTGAGATAAGGTCTCATCAGTAATGATGTTTTTGTTTTTTAATTTGAGTTGGAATGGATATTTGTCCTTTGTAATCAAAGAACTTTTGCTGTGTCTAGACGTGTCCAAACACTGTGAAAGAGATTGTCCCTTTAAGATCACTCCTTCAATCTCAGGTAACCAAAAATCATTCTGATCTAAGGCTGAAGCTTTAGAGAGCCGTTTTCCGATATGGAATTGTCTGCATTCTGCTAAGCAAGACATTTTTTGGCAGCCAGTAGCCTAATCACGATCCATATCTCTTCCCAGTTGAGGTTCTGCTGCTCAGAAAGCATTTGTATATTATTATTTTCCAAAGTCTTTGGAAAACAGACACTCTGTTTTTTTAAAAACATTGTCCATCTCAGATGCAATAATATAGAAAGCCACAGTTTTACCATTACAAGTCTTCAGATTCCAAATGAATCAGTCTGACTATGTTAGTAACACCAGAGCTGGGCAACCTGGAATCTCAGGTTCCAGAGTGTAATTGGGAGTCTCATTCCACTTAATATTGAAGATTCCATATCCTCTATTGGAATGTAGCAGGAGGAGAAGCAAATGTATTTACACTATTCTTCAACCTTTTCACTAAACTCTTAGATTGTGTTACTTGGTAATACCAAGTTTGGAGATTCTTATTTATTGGGAAAATTTTAAAGTAATTGACCCTTTTCTTATCTCTTACTATGGCCAAATCTTGTACTCACTGAGAAAATGCAAACTGGGAAATGGGCCTCAATTTCCACATCTGTAAAATGGGGATATCAGCCTAGTAGATGATATTTAAATTTTTTTCATTTCTGATTATACAATGTAGTGAAACCAAATAAGATTAAATAGCAAATGAAAAATAGAGGGTTTGGTTCCAGCGGATGTGATCTACCCAGATCTATCATGATTTGAACCAGATGGATTTAATTTATTTGAGAAGGAAGCAGTATGCTGATCAGAGCAGCTGAGGTTTTCTTCATGGAATCTTAACTGAAGAAGTAACAAACTGAAATGTCTAAATCTGTTCTGACAGGCTCAGAGATTTTGACGCTGAACCGTATTACAAATCTCTGTCAAAAATTACTGGAAAAACCAATGGGAAAAGAATCAGTCTATTAGTAGTGATCTGCAATCTTCATTCCAGAGAAGGCAATGCCAACCCACCCCAGTACTCTTGCCTGGAAAATCCCGTGGACGGAGGGGCCTGGTAGGCTGTGGTCCATGGGGTTGCCAGGAGTAGGACACGACTGAGCGACTTCACTTTCACTTTTCACTTTCATGCATTGGAGAAGAAAATGGCAACCCACTCCAGTGTTCTTGTGTGGAGAATCCCAGGGACGGGGGAGCCTGGTGGGCTGCCGTTTATGGGGTCGCACATGACTGAAGCAACTTAGCAGCAGCAGCAGTCTTCATTCAGATTCTTCTTTCCCCAATGGGAACTCTTATTTCCCCAATGGGAGCCAATCTGGTGGGAGAATATGAAAGAATTCTCAGTTCTTTTGATTGGGCCAGCTTCATGCTCTGTCATAAGCATTGTACAGCTGCTATCTGAAAAAGAATCTCTCTCTTTATGGTTCACTAGTTGGAAAATCCTATAGGCAGTATCACCAAGCTTCGTATCACCAAGTAAAACAATCTAAGGGCTTAGTGGAAAGGTTGAAAAATAGTGTAATTACATTTGCTCCCCCACAGACAGCTACTGCTGTCACCATAAGATCTATTTTCCCTTCAAAACCCTCTTTGCTCTGCAGTTTATAGAAACTAACATTAGAAGAGGTTGGCATCATCTTGACCGTCCAGTTGTCTGTAGAGAAAGAGAATCAAGTCTGCATTCTGTGTTCTTTTTCTTTTCCTCCTTCCTTCACATTCTGCCTTCTTTCCTCTTTATCTGCTTATCATAAGATTATATGACCCAGGACTCCTTGTAAGAGTTCTTGAAAGAGAAATCCCATCTCTTTAAAAAGACATTTTAAGGGAGAAATTGGGTAAGCAGGGAATTAAAATGTTGACTCTTTACCAAGTGGAAACTTTATTTAAGTTGGTTACCATACTCTTGCTGGCCCAGTCCTTTTAATATCAGGAAGCATGGGGACTGAACATAAAGATCTAGGTGTGTTTGGTAGATTTCTCCTGGTGTTGAGAGGTTCGCTAATTGGAAAATCTTATAAGCAACTCCCACTTCCACTCAGTATACCATAGCTGTGTCCTTGACATCCAAACCTTGACATCATCTATCCTCCAACCCAGTTCATTTTAAATGCATGCACTGCCCCATACCAAGTCCCAAAGGAGCCAGTGCCAAGGCAAGGGTTGTCAGCTAGGATCCAAACCCTGAGAGACAACCAGAGCCCTGCACACGTGTGGCCGACATGAACCACTGGATGGCACTGTGGGTCCATGCAGATGCATATGGAAGGACATTTGTCTTTCTTTTAAAAAGGCTGTTTAGCCTTGACAGGTAACCTGGCGCATTTTGAGTTGAAATGTGCCAAATGATTTGGCAAATATTTCACTTACTTCTGAAAATAAGCACACGTGCTTTTCTCCTCTGCAGGGAAGGGAGAAGGGTAGCTTTCCCCCATCCCTATGTTGTTGCTAAATTTAGAATTTGAAATGAGATTTTGGTCAAGGATAGAGGGGCCAATCTCATTTTAAGTGTGGTACCACCTTTTAGAGGAATAGAAAAAGTTGAGCATTTCTTATGAAACCAATCTCTTCAGTCTAAAGGGAGCATCTTTTCTTCTCATAATTGTTCATCCTGCTAGTTGCAGGTCCGTCTGGCTCATGACCAGATGGAATGGGATTTGGTTGGAGAGCTCTGGTTCACCAAGAGCATCTAGGAAAATTTGTTTCCAAATTTCCCTAATCTAAAGAATTCTTTGCCCAATATTTAGTTTGTTTAATAGCAAGAAAGGTTAAGCAATGTGAGAACATCTCATAAGGAATATCTGAGCTGGCCTCTTGGCTATGATGAAACCATTGCTTTGCAGAACATCATGGTGACATTCACAGTGGACATTCCCATTTCCACTGAGAACACAGATGACAGATAAGGCATCCCTAAGACAAGCTGAATGTTAGGCCAAGATCCTGGTGCACTAGCCTTAACTCTACCTCCCATGTATTTGCTATATGCTCAAGAGGGCATACCAAGGTGCATCTGAGTAAAAATGGTGTTATTAATGGTATAACCTTGAATTTCTCTAAATTTTAAATGGTTATACATTTGCAAACATTATTGTAGCTAATATATCTGAAAATGACTTAGAATTATTTTCCTTGTGGTCAAAACATATCCTGGGTTGGGAATAGGTGAATTAGGAGAGATTCACAAATCTCTTTCTTGAATGTTGTCTTGCTATCTTATTGACTAATAAAAGGTATATTTTATTGTGTCAGATCCACTCCTGTGTGGAAATACATCAAAGGGCTATAATATTAGAGAAGGATCCTGTTTTTGAATCCACAGGCTTACCTTCTTGTCCTGGGTCTACTAACACCAGCTGTGTGACATTAGGTGAATCATGAACCATCTAACCTGTTTTCCTACCTGAACATGAGGAAGGAAGGCAGTTTAGGCAAGTTTCTATGGCTACAAAATGGTGAAATCTTATTTAGCTTAGGCTACCGAATATAATAAAATTTCAGTATACGAGAGACTGATATGTGGCAGTAGTAAAAAAGAGGGTGTATGGGCTTCCCTGGTGGCTCAGCTGGTAAAGATCCACCTGCAATGTAGGAGATCTGGGTTCAACCCCTGGGTTGGGAAGATCCACTGGAAAAGGGAAAGGCTGTCCACTCCAGTATTCTGGCCTGGAGAATTCCATGGGGTGGCAAAGAGTTGGACATGACTGAGNGTCAGCTAGGATCCAAACCCTGAGAGACAACCAGAGCCCTGCACACGTGTGGCCGACATGAACCACTGGATGGCACTGTGGGTCCATGCAGATGCATATGGAAGGACATTTGTCTTTCTTTTAAAAAGGCTGTTTAGCCTTGACAGGTAACCTGGCGCATTTTGAGTTGAAATGTGCCAAATGATTTGGCAAATATTTCACTTACTTCTGAAAATAAGCACACGTGCTTTTCACCTCTGCAGGGAAGGGAGAAGGGTAGCTTTCCCCCATCCCTATGTTGTTGCTAAATTTAGAACTTGAAATGAGATTTTGGTCAAGGATAGAGGGGCCAATCTCATTTTAAGTGTGGTACCACCTTTTAGAGGAATAGAAAAAGTTGAGCATTTCTTATGAAACCAATCTCTTCAGTCTAAAGAGAGCATCTTTTCTTCTCATAATTGTTCATTCTGCTAGTTGCAGGTCCGTCTGGCTCATGACCAGATGGAATGGGATTTGGTTGGAGAGCTCTGGTTCACCAAGAGCATCTGGGAAAATTTGTTTCCAAATTTCCCTAATCTAAAGAATTCTTTGCCCAATATTTAGTTTGTTTAATAGCAAGAAAGGTTAAGCAATGTGAGAACATCTCATAAGGAATATCTGAGCTGGCCTCTTGGCTATGATGAAACCATTGCTTTGCAGAACATCATGGTGACATTCACAGTGGACATTCCCATTTCCACTGAGAACACAGATGACAGATAAGGCATCCCTAAGACAAGCTGAATGTTAGGCCAAGATCCTGGTGCACTAGCCTTAACTCTACCTCCCATGTATTTGCTATATGCTCAAGAGGGCATACCAAGGTGCATCTGAGTAAAAATGGTGTTATTAATGGTATAACCTTGAATTTCTCTAAATTTTAAATGGTTATACATTTGCAAACATTATTGTAGCTAATATATCTGAAAATGACTTAGAATTATTTTCCTTGTGGTCAAAACATATCCTGGGTTGGGAATAGGTGAATTAGGAGAGATTCACAAATCTCTTTCTTGAATGTTGTCTTGCTATCTTATTGACTAATAAAAGGTATATTTTATTGTGTCAGATCCACTCCTGTGTGGAAATACATCAAAGGGCTATAATATTAGAGAAGGATCCTGTTTTTGAATCCACAGGCTTACCTTCTTGTCCTGGGTCTACCAACACCAGCTGTGTGACATTAGGTGAATCATGAACCATCTAACCTGTTTTCCTACCTGAACATGAGGAAGGAAGGCAGTTTAGGCAAGTTTCTATGGCTACAAAATGGTGAAATCTTATTTAGCTTAGGCTACCGAATATAATAAAATTTCAGTATACGAGAGACTGATATGTGGCAGTAGTAAAAAGGAGGGTGTATGGGCTTCCCTGGTGGCTCAGCTGGTAAAGATCCACCTGCAATGTAGGAGATCTGGGTTCAACCCCTGGGTTGGGAAGATCCACTGGAAAAGGGAAAGGCTGTCCACTCCAGTATTCTGGCCTGGAGAATTCCATGGGGTGGCAAAGAGTTGGACATGACTGAGTGACTTTTACTTTCACATAAAATGTACTTACCAACTTTCTTGAACACAGTAAAGA
The DNA here is from genome assembly GCA_006410735.1 of Raphicerus campestris. Taxonomy (NCBI): domain Eukaryota; kingdom Metazoa; phylum Chordata; class Mammalia; order Artiodactyla; family Bovidae; genus Raphicerus; species Raphicerus campestris. The sequence goes on from SJYW01021757.1 coordinate 56,809, forward strand.
GTAGTGTAGCAAAACAAAAACTCTTGTAGTAATAAGATAGTTTATGGAAAAGAATATTTCTGCTTAACCATGTGTAGTTGCTTTTTGCACTTAAGACTTGCAGTGAAGATAGTTTGTAAATTGTTGTTTTGACCTATAGGTTTCTGTTTCTTACCCAATTTTCTGTATCATGGTGCTACAGTTTGTTTCCAGGGCTGAGTAGAAGAAGATCATGAAGGTTCTGGGCAACCTTGACAAGAGAGATTTCTGTGGCTGCATGGGACCAAGGCCCAATTTGAGGAGGTTGAGGAAGACTGGGAGACAAAGAGAGCTGACATCAAATATAGACACTCCTATGCAGCCAAAGATGGAGAAGCTCTATACAGTCTCAGATCATGAACTCGTTATTGCCCAATTCAGACTTAAATTGAAGAAAGTAGGGAAAACCACTAGACCATTCAGGTATGACCTAAATCAAATCCCTTATGAGTATACAGTGGAAGTGAGAAATAGATTTAAGGGACTAGATCTGATAGAGTGCCTGATGAACTATGGATGGAGGTTCATGACATTGTACAGGAGACAGGGATCAAGACCATCCCCATGGAAAAGAAATGCAAAAAAGCAAAATGGCTGTCTGGGGAGGCCTTACAAATAGCTGTGAAAAGAAGAGAAGAGAAGAGCAAAGGAGAAAAGGAAAGATATAAGCATCTGAATGCAGAGTTCCAAAGAATAGCAGGGAGAGATAAGAAACCTTCCTCATTGATCAATGCAAAGAAATAGAGGAAAAGAACAGAATGGAAAAGACTAGAGATCTCTTCAAGAAAATTAGAGATACTAAGGGAACATTTCATGCAAAGCTGGGCTCGATAAAGGACAAAAATGGCATGGACCTAACAGAAGCAGAAGA
>SJYW01021757.1:58392-82287 GCA_006410735.1 Raphicerus campestris
GTGAACCGTGAACTTCCAGATGTTTAAGCTGGTTTTAGAAAAGGCAGAGGAACCAGAGATCAAATTGCCAACATCTGCTGGATCATGGAAAAAGCAAGAGAGTTCCAGAAAAACATCTATTTCTGCTTTATTGACTATGCCAAAGCCTTTGATTGTGTGGATCACAATAAACTGTGGAAAATTCTGAAAGAGATGGGCATACCAGTCCACCTGACCTGCCTCTTGAGAAACCTATATGCAGGTCAGGAAGCAACAGTTAGAACTGGACGTGGAATAACAGACTGGTTCCAAATAGGAAAAGGATCTGTCAAGGCTGTATATTGTCTCCCTGCTTGTTTAACTTATATGCAGAATACATCATGAGAAATGCTGGGCTGGAGGAAGCACAAGCTGGAATCAAGATTGCCGGGAGAAATATCAATAACCTCAAATATGCAAATAATACCACTCTTATGGCAGAAAGTGAAGAAGAAATAGCCTCTTGATGAAAGTGAAAGAGGAGAGTAAAAAAGTTGGCTTAAAGCTCAATATTCAGAAAACGAAGATCATGGCATCTGGTCCCATCATTTCATGGGAAATAGATGGAGAAACAGTGGAAACAGTGTCATAGTTTATATTTTGGGGCTCCAAAGTCACGTAGATGGTGATTGCAGCCATGAAATTAAAAGATGCTTACTCCTTGGAAGGAAAATTATGAGCAACCTGGATAGCATATTCAAAAGCAGAGACATTACTTTGCCAACAAAGGTCCGTCTAGTCAAGGCTATGATTTTTTCAGTGGTCATGTATGGATGTGAGAGTTGGACTGTGAAGAAGGCTGAGCACCGAAGAATCGATGCTTTTGAACTGTGGTGTTGGATAAGACTCTTGAGAGTTCCTTGGACTGCAAGGAGATCCAGCCAGTCCATTCTAAAGGAGATCAGTCCTGGTTGTTCATTGGAAGGACTGATGATAAAGCTGATACTCCAGTACTTTGGCCACCTCATGCGAAGAGTTGACTCATTGGAAAAGATCCTCATTGGAAAATCCCTCCCTGCTGAGAGGGATTGGGGGCAGGAGAAGGGGATGACAGAGGATGAGATGGCTGGATGGCATTGCCGACTCGATGGACATGAGTTTGGGTAAACTCTGGGACTTGGTGATGGCCAGGGAGGCCTGGCATGCGGCAATTCATGAGGTCGCAAAGATTCAGACACGACTGAGTGACTGAACTGGACTGATGAGGAATTTGATATGAAGTATACAAAAGAAAGTCTTGTAGCTGATGAATAGTATCCATGGAGGGGTTTTTTTTTTTTTTTTTTTTTTTTCAGTTAGGGGAATAGACTTAGATTCATCACATACAGGAAGAATACTTGGATACACTTATTTCCAAGCATCTCTGGAGTTCACACCAAGAGACTGATTTCTGGTTGTAGATCTTGGACTCTTATTTACTGAATGGAGATCAAAGCTGTGCCTTACAAGATTTCCTCCAAGCTGATGGAAAAGGGCTCCAGAACACTCGTTTTTCATGCTAAGTTAGCAGGGCTTTGTTTAACAGATCATTTCAGAATTAGGAGATAGTATAATCCAATATCTTCATTAAACTGACCGAGAAATCAGAGGCTCAGGTGAATTAGATCTTGAGATTTGCTCTCAGAGTGATTGCTCTAAGAAAATGGCTTTGGGGCCAGAAATCCTAGGTTTGAGTCCCAGCTCCCACCACTTACTGGCTATGTGACCTCAAGCAAATTATCTTCCGTTTTCTCATCAGTTAAATGAGAGGTTTGTGTGGTATTTCACAAATAAACATCTTAGGGGGACCTTTCTTGTAGGGTTGTTGTGAAAACAAACTAAGATAAGAGAAGTAAAGTGCTTAGTATGATACCAAGTATGTGGTCACAGAAAACACTAATATTATCCTTGCCATTATAAGAGCATTTGTATGCATGAGGATGATGCAATATAAACTTGCATGCAAAAAAATTTTTTTTAATGTTATGGGATTTCTACAAGAAAAATGTAATAAACATTAAAGAAGACATACAGGCCACACTGTTTAGTCTGTTCCTTGTTAAAGCATATGTTGTAGTCACCCTTTTCAAAGATTATTACTCATGATTGACTCAAGTCTAGATTCCCTTTAAAAATTGCCTGTTTGGCTTGCTGATATGGAACCAGTAGCTCTTATGTGAAACTTACGAGTTGCCTACCTATTGTCTGCATGCTGTCTGTTTCTTTCTTCTCTTTTCTTTCTCTTTTCCTGCTGGCTTTCTCTTTTGAAGCCAGTCACTGGTTTAAATAAAGCTGGATGTGGTTGAGGGCTGCCAGGAGGCTGATGGGAGCAATAGCCAATCCTCTTTCAACAGCTTCAGAGTTGGCATGATAGGAATGAACCAGAGAGATGTGAATGCAAGGCGGAAAATGGGAAGTGGGCAGCCCTTCCAATTGCCCCCTAATTCCTGGCTGTGTGCTGTACAAACCTGTTTGCTGCTCACAGGCCTACCAAGCACGGCTCAGCTTCTGTCAGAGCCACTGGGTCGGTGTCCATCTCTGCTGTCACCCCTTAGACTAGCCACTGGGAGGTTATCAGAGATTCTGTTTGTAATAGTCAAAGTAGCTTAGAATGTTTGTTCCCTCTCTTGGGAACCATTTTTTTTCTTCTTCTTTTTCTTTTTTTTTAAAACAAATTCCCAGCCAGCACTTTGCTTAACTTCATTTCTTATGTTGGTTTTCTTCTCACTGGAGATGAGCAACACAAGCCTGAATTAAAACTAACATAACAGCACAAGTTAATTGGAGTCTGAAAGGATCAGGACACTTGAAACCCAGCTTGATAAAACCCCACAGGGTTTGGAAATAAGTCTGATGGGAACCAAGGGAAAAAAAAAAATCTAGTTTCCATTGCCCCAGGGATCTATTTAACAACTTTCTGTAGTAATCCCTGGACTATAACTGAGTGCTTCGTTTTAAGTGAACAATACGTTTATGCCTCTACTTTCCATAATACTATTGTAAGAAGGATGATTATATGAAGAAATGCAAAAGAAAAAATTTACAGTCTTTTTAGCTACTGTAATATAGTAGGAAAAAGAAGTTTATTTTGGTTTTTCTTGCTTGAGCTGACATATATTTATGTTTTTCTTTTTCTCATTTAAATACATCAAAAAGTGCTATGCCATCTTTAAGCCTTGTCTCATGCACTTTTCCTATTTTTAAAAACATTTCTAAAATTTATTTTCCTGAAAAAAAAATGCTGTTTCTCACTAAAGAGAGAGTCTTTTAAGCTTGAAGCAGTAAGATCTGATGAGAAACTTATTAGAGGCTATCACAACATGAATAGGAACTACCAGCCAGAGCTGCTGGGTAATGGGAAATAGAACTGTTAACCTATAGTCTCTCAGCTGAATTTTGGTTCTGGATATAATGACACAAAGTCATTACCCCCTGAAGGTCCATGGTCTTCAGGGAAATGAGTGGTTTCAGCTCCATCCCTAACAGCCCAGAGTCTCCATCAAACTGGCTGCCATTGCAATTAGAGTTAATTGCATCCGAGAGCCAGGACTGAGTGAGATGGAAGAGTGAACTACTTTTGTTGTACTGCTAGAGGTGGTCCCCGAGCACTGTTCTTCTTGGCTATTGCAAACTTGTTTTGGAAATTTAGAAAAATGAATGGAAGGCACGAAAATGTCTATTCATATATTCAGTCTCAAAGCCTTGCTTTTCACACAGAATAACATTTTAATAGCCATGTGTCATTTAAAATTATGTTTGCTTAATGTCCCATCTGGGTTCAGTCCACAGAAGAGGGAATCAGCTACTCCACTTCCAGTGAGAATCAAGTAGGCTACCATTAGGTCTGAGTTCTTTCAGATGGTAGATTTATTTTTTAAATGGCTATCCAGGCAACACAAAGTCAATGCTGTCTCTTCAGAAGAGCCTCTGTTGGAAAGTTTTCAAAGTTGACTTTAGCTGGACATTTTAGAGGTATGATTTGTTCATTTCCTTATTGTAGGTTGTATTTAAGCCACAAATAGCAACAATGGTGTAGTTTTAGACTAAAAGGGCCAACTAAATATAAACAGTGCATAGAAATAACCCTAGCCCCTTTTCTTCACATATTTATAAAAGACATTTCCTTCTATTTAGCCTTATCCTAAATACCATGAGGGATCTTGGATAACTTCTCTTCCGATTGATGGTTCTAAATTGGTGACATGCAATTACCTTCTCCATATTCACACTGCTGAATAAGCTGAATTTTAAAATTATACACTTGTAGCTGGTTGAAATCTTCTCTAAGTATAAAATGGATGTTAAGTGTCTTGAAAGTTGATTTTATGATGTTTAAATCTTTGCTCCTCTGACAGGCAAAACTAGTCTTGTTGGAAAACTCTTACGAAAGATGACTGTTATGTGAACCATTTTCTAATCTTTGGAACCCTCTCCTATTGTGTTGTGTGTTCTTGTTGCAGTCCAGTTTGGCCGTTCAGGCATGCCCAGCTCTTTGCAACCCCATGGACTGCAGCACGCCAGGCTTCCCTGTCCATCACCAACTCCAGAGCTTGCTCAAACTAATGTCCATTGAGTCAGTGATGCCATCCAACCATCTCATCCTCTGTTGTCCCTTTTTCCTCCTGCCTTCAATCTTTCCCAGCATCAGGGTCTTTTCCAGTGAGTCAGTTGTTTGCATCAGGTGGCCAGTGTATTGGAGCTTCATCTTCAGCATCAGTTCTTCCAATGAATATTCAGGAATGATTTCCTTTCGGATTGACTGGTTTGATCTCCTTCCAGTGCAAGGGACTCTCAAGAGTCCTGCAACACCACAGTTGAAAAGCATCAATTCTTCAGCACTCAGTTTTCTTTATGGTCTGACTCTCACATCCACACATGACCACTGAAGAAACCATAGCTTTGAATAGATGGACCTTTGTTGGCAAAGTAATGTCTCTGGTTTTTAGTATGCTGTCTAGGTTTGTCATAGATTGTTGCCTGGATATGCTCCTTTCTTTCAAGGAGCAAGTATCTTTTAATTTCATGGCTGCGGTCACCATCTGCAGAGATTTTGGAGCCCAAGAAAATAAAGTCTGCCACTTTTTCCAGTGTCACTGTGAACTATAACCAATGTTGACATCTGGCTATGTTCATAGTCTGAGAACCATAGACTGTAAGTNCTAGAACTCCAAGGGATTTTCCTGAGTGTCTCTTATTTCACTGATATGCCTTTACTCTAAATAGTTCTGAAAGTCCTCAGGGGTAAGTGGGTCTTAAACTTGAGAGCACAAGAGAATGACCAGGGAAATCCCAGAACCCACCTTAAATTAATTAATTAGTGGGGTTGTCCCAGGCTAAAGGACTCTAGTTATTTATAATCCTACAAATTACTACTTTTATAAGCAAGAAAAACCCTAGATTTCCAACCCCCGAAATTAAGCTCTTTCTCCTATACCAGAAAAATAACAGTTTTCTTCAGTAAAAGACTTTGCCTTACCAGAAAACAATATAATATCAGAAAGGGACCATAAAATCTGTATGCCATTGGAAAAATGAAATTTCTCCCCATAAGCAGCAGGCATCAGTGTCCTCCAACTACTCTGTCCAGTGACACATTAGCTAGTTAACATCTGTTATTTAGAATGACATACTAAGGGGCTTCCCAGGTAGCTCAGTGGTAAAGAACCTGCCTGCTGCTGTAGGAGACGCAGGAGATGTGAGTTCGACCCTGAATCGGGAATATCCCCTGGAGGAGGAAATGGAAATCCACTCCAGTATTCTTGCCTGGAAAATCCCATGGACAGAGGATCCTGGCAGGCTACAGTTCATGGGGTCACAAAGAGTCTGACATGACAGCAACTGAGCACACGTGTGTTATTACTACTAAACACAAGCAACCAATAATCCATACTGGGCGGGGGCGGGGTATGTGTGGATCATTCTAGAAACACAGCCTCCAGAAAGTCTGCTTTCTGTAAATGATGTACTAAATCTCAGAAGCAAGGATCGGTGGGCATCGCCACATGTAGTACCTTGGACCGCTGCGTTGCTGGGTGCAGTGAGTAATCACTAGATAAACATCTGAACGTCAATTGCAAAAGGATACTCCTGTGGGTAGTAAAAAATGTTCTCTGTTTGCAAGTCAAGGCTTACCCCTGTGTTTTAGAGATACCTGAATTGGTTTGGCTCTTTTCCAATTACAATCTGTTCATAATCACCCAGGGTCTGTAACATCAAGCAGTGTTATGAGGGAATTAATTCTTTCTATGTGACAGTTGTTAGTGTAATTCATGTCCTTGTTTTTAATTGCTGGATCAAATTACTTTGTAGATTATTTCATATTTCATCCCAAGAGAAAAGAATAGGAAAAATGCACAGTGCCTGTGGTGACTTATTTGTTTAGTCTAGCCAGGAGGAAAAAAAAAAGCAGAACTAAAAGATTGACTTTCTAAACAAAATGACTCTTCTCTATCCTTAGAGTATATTTTGGATGATTTTAGATGGAAAGTTAGCCTGAGTACATTCTTTCTGTTTAAACACTCTAGGAACTAAGTTTATTTTTATAACATTTCTGCCAAAATAATGGCCATAAAGGTCACAAAGCAATATCTCCTAATAAATACCTTGGAAGGATTTACAATTCAATGCTCTTTCGTTAAAAGAAGTACCTTGAAGATAAGAAATTAATGAGATTTGGAATAATTTATTAAGGAACACCTAATAGACTCTTGTGAGATTCAAATGTCAAGATGCTTAAAAAAAAAACACAAAAGAAACTTTGCAAATGCAAATTATATGTGGGGGGAAAAGACAAAGAATATTTGAAAAATCTTATAAATGTTTGTTTTTGCAGCACTGAAATTTAATTCTTGTATTTGAATATAAATACCTGGTAGATGGTTCATCCATTTTTGAGCCATAGCCACTAAAGCTTTTCATTCTAGTGTCTGGAATCTCAGAAAGGATCAGTAACTATTTCTTAGGAGTCTTATTATGAGTTGAGAATTTACTTGTAGGCTTATAGGGAAGTGAATGCCCAGGCAAGACAAGCTTACATAACTGAAAGCTATAGAGAAAATGCATTGTTCTATTTATTCCTGCTTTATGATGAGTTGAGAGTAGAATGTATTTATAACAATGTGACTCTTGAAGTGAACTGTTGCTGTAACTGTCTAAGGCCTGTTAACATTCTTATAAAGCAGACCTGAGTGATAAGCTAAAGAATTATAGATCAGTGATCACTTAAAAGCAAGCAGCAGGGAAATTGATAAATACTGCCTGCCTGACTGGCAAATAAAAAACCCAGTCATCATTAAGAGAGGGAGCTGGAACTTGCTGATTGCTGGGAAATTATGGAAATCGACAAATGAACAGGCCTACTCACTTTGGGCAAAGGTACCTTGTTGTTTAGGTAACAATGTACTGTCAACACGGAAAGGTCCTTGGAAAAGGAGCTGAACCTGCTATCCTGACGGCAGAAGGCATATATACAGACACAGCATTGAAATGCTGGCAGCCCTCAATCAGTTTTCTCCATGAGAGTGTTGAGTGTATGATCCATCACTGTCATCTCTGAAAAGGGGAAAACAGATATCCATTAAAATAGATGTCTTTTCCACCACTGGTATTAAAAAATGATTACAAAGAATTTCTGTGGTCACTTAATCTCATTATAAACCTAGTCCTTTCTAGTCTTACAGAAAACCAAGATGGTTACATTGGTTTAAACATGGATTCTATGGCTCTTTTAATACATATTGTTTGTTTGCCTGTGTGTTGATCAGAAGAAGTGAGTTATCTGCTACGGACTTAGCGGATAGCTGTGGATTTTCTAGCTACACTTGGGCCTCTGCAAAGTGAAAGTATTAGTCTCTCAGTTGTGCCTGACTCTTTGCGACCCCATGGACTGTAGCCTCTGACCATGGAATTCTCCAGGCAAGAATACTGGAGAGGGTAGCTATTCCCTTCTCCAGGGGATCTTCCTGACCCAGGGATCAAACCCAGTCTTCTGCATTGCCGGCAGATTCCTTACCTTCTGAGCCACCAGCCTCTGCAGAACGTCTTTCAGTTGTTTACTTGGCTCAAATGGATGTCAGTAAGTCTCTTGAGGAAGACAAGGGGAAGGCGTGGAGTGGCAGGAACTGAATGTGGGAAAGAGGCCATATCACCTTTGTGCTTCATACCACGTTCATTTTGAGTAGAACGTGCAATACATCAACATTTGCAAGGCTAACTGACAGACCGAGACCAGCTCTGTGAAGTGAGTGTTATTGCTTTAATGAAAGGAGACTGAGGCTCAGAGAGGTTTGGGGCTTGTCCCCAGAGTCAGAGGTGGAGTGTCAGTTCCACCAGTTATCAACTCAGATTTTCTGATTGTAGCTTCCAATTCCTTTCGCCCACTTTGATCTAAAGGAAGACCTATAGAAGATAGTCAAGACTAGACATGTTATTCTTCCTAAGGCTGTCTTTATCACAGATATTCATGGTTCAGATAAACAAGAGAATTAAGAATGATTAAGTGGCAACGTTAGGAACAGGATACCTGCATTCTGGCAGGTGGATTAACTTGCATACTTGATGAAGCAATTGCAGACTCAGAACTAGAAGAGTTGCAGGTATTAAGAGCATGGTAATACTACCTAGAACATAATATAATAAAAAATAAAGTTATCAGTAAAAGGAGAATCAATGTGAGAGATGGCCACGGTGAAGATTCCCGTTACTTTTGTATATTTGCTCCAAAAGGAGAGTCTTCTTTCAATTTTTAAATTTTTTTAAAATTAAAAAACTTATTGGTGCACATTTGGTTTTTAATGTGTTAATTTTTGCTGTCCAGCAAAGTGATTCAGTTGTACATATATATTCTTTTTCATATTCTTTTCCAGTATGGTTTATTGTAGGATATGGAATACAGTTCCCTGTGCTATACAGTAGGACCTCATTGTTTAACCATTCTATATATAATAGTTCACATCTGCTAATTCCAAACTCCCTCACCTCCCTCCCCCTTTGACAACCACAAGTCTGTCCTCTGTGTCTGTAAGTATGTTTCTGTTTCCCAGATAAGTTCATTTGTATCATAGTTTAGATTCCACATATAATGATGTCATGTGATATTTGTCTTTCTGTTTCTGAATTACTTGCTTAGTATGATAATCTCTCGGTCCATCCATACTGCTGCAAAAGGCATTACTTCATTCCTTTTTGTGGCTGAGTAGTATACTGTTGTTGGAGAAGGCAATGGCAACCCACTCCAGTGTTCTTGCCTGGAGAATCCCAGGGACAGGGGAGCCTGGTGGGCTGCCGTCTATGGGGTCGCACAGAGTCAGACACGACTGAAGCAACTTAGCAGCAGCAGCAGTATACTGTTGTATATATGTACCGCATATTCTTTATCCATTCATCTGTAGATGTGCATTTAGATTGTTTCCATGTCTTAGCTATTATAAATACCACCGCTGTGAACACTGGGGTGCATGTATCTTTTTAAATTATAATTTTCCCTGGATATAAGCCTAGGAGCGGGATTGCAAGATCACACAGCAGCTCTATTTTCAGTTTTATGAGGAGCATCCACACTGTTTTCTGTTGTGGCTGCACCAATTTACATTCCTGCCAACAGCATAGAAGGGTTCCCTTTTTTCTACACCCTCTCCAACATTTGTTATTTGTAGACTTCTTAATGATGGCTATTTTGACTGGTGTAAACTGGTATCTCATTGCAGTTTTGTTTTGTTTTTTTTTTTGGCCACACTGCACAGCATGTGGGATCTTAGTTCACTAACCAGGGATCAACCCTGTGCCTCTTGCAGTGGAAGTGCAGATTCTTAACCACTGAACCACCAGAGGAGTCCCTCATTGTAGTTTTGATTTGCATTTCTCTAATAATCAGTGATGATGAACATCTTTTCGTGTACTTATTGGCCATCTGTATGTCTTCTTTGGTGATCTTGACAAATATTAGATAGACAATAGATCTTTGTCTATTTAGATCTTCTGCCCATTTTTTGGATTAGGGTGTTTGTTTTTTTGATATAGAGTTGAATGGGCTGTTTGTATACTTCATAAGTTAGGCCCTTGCTGGTTACATCATTTGCAAATATTTTCTCAGTCCATAGGTTGTCTTTTCATTTTGTTTCCTTTGTTGTGCAAAAGTTTACAGGTTTGACTAGGTCCCATTTATTATTTTTGCTTTCCAGGGTGGAAGAAAGAGATTGTTAAGAATGAAGCCCAGAGGAATCTGAAGAGAGAGTGTCTGGACTGACACTTTTCCTAGAGCTGAAACATGAGGAAAGTGAAAAGGAGGTGAAGATGGAGATGAAGGCAAAGGATGAATGATGGAGAGGATTGAGGCTATGTAATAGGGACAATGGGAAACCACTGAAGGAATTTAAATGGGGATATAATAAAGTCAGGCCAATGCTCTAGAAGATCTGCTTTGGCTGTAATTGAAGCTTTGATGAGAGGGAGCAGAACTGTAGTAAACAGATCAGCTAGTCAGAAGGCTCTTACAGCAGCTTCTTGCCTTAATGTCTGCTTTTGTTTCATTAATTTAGCCATTCCAGCCTTCTCCCCCCAACTTTCAGTTATTGTTTTCACAGTCTATCATCTTTTTTCATCCTTTTCCTTTCAGTCTATATATATCTTTGTATTTATGGCAAATCAGGTAAGCTGTATGTAATTGGGTTTTTTATCATTTGAAGTATTTTTAATTGGAATATTTAATATATTCACCTTTAATGTAATTTAATGATATATCTGACTCAAATTTGTCATCTATTTCTGTCCCATCTGTTCTTTGCTGCTTTTATTCTCCTTTCTTGCACATTTTGGATTAATTAAGTAGCTTTTATCTTCCTCTTTGCTGTTGCTGCTGCTAAGTCACTTCAGTCATGTCTGACTCTGTGTGATCCCATAGTCGGCAGCCCACCAGGCCCCATCCCTGGGATTCTCCAGGCAAGAACACTGGAGTGGGTTGCCATTTCCTTCTCCAATGCATGAAAGTGAGCTCAGTTGTGTCCAACTCTTAGAGACCCCATGGACTGCAGCCCACCAGGCTCCTCCATCCATGGGATTTTCTAGGCAAGAGTACTGGAGTGGGGTGCCATTGCCTTCTCCAATCCTTCTCTCTAATATCTTGTTAATTATATACATTTTTTTATTCTTTTACCAGTTACGTAGAGATTACAGCATACATCCTTGACTCCATTAGAGTCACTTTTAAATTAGTACTTTTCTAACAAATCACACAATGAAAGGATTTTATAAAATTTTAACTTGTACACATATTTTTAAGCACAGAAGATTTTTTTGTTATTGTTCAGTCAGTGTTATCTAGATTTATCTCACTTTAAACCTTTTATGTTTCTTGTTATTCCTTCTCGTATTCTGTGTTTGCATCTGGGATCATTAAGAACCCCTTTAGTATTTCTTTTCCTATAGATCTGATGGTGATAAATTCTCTCAGTTTTGTTTTTCTGAATATACCTTATTTGGCCTTTATTTTTTCAAGGGTAATTTTGTTGGGTATAGAATTTTAGATTGTTTATTTTCTTTTGAAGATCCACTTTCTTCTGGAGGTGCCATCCAAGGCAGTCAAAGAGGGAGTGAAAATTCTTGGTATCCCAGTTCCTTCCTCTCTCTTATCTTTTGAAGTGCCTCTAATGGCCTGAACCCAGCCAGAAGGCAGTATGCACAGGAGCCCTGGAAACAGAGCCCTATGGCTTCAGCCGTCTCAGGATAGGCCTCAGAACATAGGGAAGGCAAGGAATGAATCTGAAGGCAAGCAGGATATAGATTTGCATAAGAGCTAACATTTGTGAAATGTTTACTTTGTACCATGCACATCATATTACATGAATACTAGTGTGTTCATGAAGGTAGACTGCTGCTGCTAAGTCGCTTCAGTCGTGTCCGACTCTGTGCGACCCCATAGACGGCAGCCCACCAGGCTCCCCCGTCCCTGGGATTCTCTAGGCAAGAACACTGGAGTGGGTTGCCATTTCCTTCTCCAATGCATGAAAGTGAAAAGTGAACGTGAAGTCGCTCAGTCGTGTCTGACTCTTAGCGACCCCATGGACTGCAGCCTACCGGGCTCCTCTGTCCATGGGATTTTCCAGGCAACAGTACTGGAGTGGAGTGCCTTTGCCTTCTCCAGAAGGTAGACTAAGTTATGCTATAATTTAAAAGAACAAATAAACAAAAATCTCAGTGACTTAGTGAACACAAAACTTATTTCTCACTCGTATGCTTAGCCGAGGCTGGTGGTGGGCTCTGTTCCACACAGAGACGCACACTGATGGCAGGTATTGAACTTTATAGCGATGTTATCTGGAACACGTTACCTTTTTGGTTGCCACAGAGGGGGAGAGAACCTGGAGAACTGTGCCGAGGTTCTTATCTTTCCCTTACTATTCCCTCAACCTGCTGAATAGTACTGGCTACATGACCCCATCTAAGTACACATGTGCTAAGAAATGTTGAGAAGCACATGGATATTTGATGAGCAGTACTATTTTTGCTACTCATGAATTACTTCATTTAAGACCCAGCTAACAACGTCTGAGAACTTACTCTGCATGACTTTGGAATTTTACTCTGCTACTGGGTTCTCCCTGCCAAGTAACTGTTGAGAATTCCTCATTCATGCTTACATTGTTACCCCAGCCTCTCCTGGAGGTCACTTATCACACCTCAACAGACTCTAGCTGCTATATTCAACCCAGGAGGTGACTCAGCTCTTACAGCTTATGTTTCAATTTTTTGAGCTACTTCAGCTTTCTCCATTCTACTGTGCTTTCTCCCAGGTTGGACACTTACAATTCTTTTAGCCTTACAGAACATACATAGACCAAACAGTGGTATCTAACAAAATTCTACAGACAGCTTGGGGATACTAGAAGGGCATTATAACACGGAAGAGGGAAGCATAGATGCTAGCTATACTCTTGCTTCTAGACCATGCCCTTTAANCAGTACTGGAGTGGAGTGCCTTTGCCTTCTCCAGAAGGTAGACTAAGTTATGCTATAATTTAAAAGAACAAATAAACAAAAATCTCAGTGACTTAGTGAACACAAAACTTATTTCTCACTCGTATGCTTAGCCGAGGCTGGTGGTGGGCTCTGTTCCACACAGAGACGCACACTGATGGCAGGTATTGAACTTTATAGCGATGTTATCTGGAACACGTTACCTTTTTGGTTGCCACAGAGGGGGAGAGAACCTGGAGAACTGTGCCGAGGTTCTTATCTTTCCCTTACTATTCCCTCAACCTGCTGAATAGTACTGGCTACATGACCCCATCTAAGTACACATGTGCTAAGAAATGTTGAGAAGCACATGGATATTTGATGAGCAGTACTATTTTTGCTACTCATGAATTACTTCATTTAAGACCCAGCTAACAACGTCTGAGAACTTACTCTGCATGACTTTGGAATTTTACTCTGCTACTGGGTTCTCCCTGCCAAGTAACTGTTGAGAATTCCTCATTCATGCTTACATTGTTACCCCAGCCTCTCCTGGAGGTCACTTATCACACCTCAACAGACTCTAGCTGCTATATTCAACCCAGGAGGTGACTCAGCTCTTACAGCTTATGTTTCAATTTTTTGAGCTACTTCAGCTTTCTCCATTCTACTGTGCTTTCTCCCAGGTTGGACACTTACAATTCTTTTAGCCTTACAGAACATACATAGACCAAACAGTGGTATCTAACAAAATTCTACAGACAGCTTGGGGATACTAGAAGGGCATTATAACACGGAAGAGGGAAGCATAGATGCTAGCTATACTCTTGCTTCTAGACCATGCCCTTTAATAAGTGGTTTCCTTCTGGCTATGACACTTTTCTTGGACTCCTCAGCCTGCTGTAACATTTACAGTGGCCAGCCCAGAATGGCAGTGCTTTTCCACATCCCTCCTACTCAAGAGGACAGATTTGCTCTTGGCATTCAAGTGACAAGAACTGCTTCCCTCCCTCAGCTTTACAGCTTCTTTCTTTAGAAAAAAAATCAACTCTCACCCACAGTGTGTGATCTTGTCCTAAGAGTTCAGACACGGTAATCACAAAATTTGACATTAAGTTTTCCAAAATCTAGATTATACCACCTGAAATAAAATTACATGTGAGCTTTCAATCCAGAGTAGACTTTGGCATTTCCCATTAGATCCCTTTTATGTCCCTACCCACAGCTTAAGGTAAAGATACACATGCCTCCCTATGCCTCCTGTCATCATCTGGTTTCTGCTCCTGATCTCCTATAAGTATATTTAAGGTCGAAGCCACGTGTATATGCGTGCACACACACACACACACACACACACACACACACACACACACACACAGAACAAAGAATAATGCACAGAGATAATTAAGTTAAAAATCACATCTAGGGAAAATAATCTTTCACAGGCATGTTCCTATTAAAAATACAGAAATCTGCTTTTCTAAACAAACATGTTACAGGTCAGTTTGAAGCATTTACATCTAGGTTAATGGGTGAAAATCTTCTTAAAAAATGATGCATGCACATTTGCTTTACCTTTGGATTAAAAAGAAACCTTTCCAATTATTTTCTTAAAGGAAATCTTTTCCAAAGGTAAATTTATATCTTTACCTATAGAGATAGAAAATTGCTAGCAACTTTTAAAGAATATCTCAGTAGTTTTAAAATAAATGTCTCTCCTACCAGATATCTTGCCAAATTTGGGACTGGTGCATAGATGTATTGAGTTGCCCAAAAAGTTCATTTGGTTTTTTAAAATCTGAACAAATTTTTTGGCCAACCCTCTTTTTGATTGTTGTATTTTAAGGAGTTACAGAATTTTACATTCATTGCTTTCTTTTCAATCATGTAACTGAAAAGCCTAGAGCACTATAGTCCAGTAAAAATATAATGTGAGCCAACATGTAATTTAAAATTTTCTAGTAGCCACATTAAATAAGTAGAAAAAAGGCACAATTAATTTTAATAATAGTATATCTTATCTAATCTGATACATCCAAAATACATGAAAATGTATTTAATATATTTATGTTCTATATAAACATAGAGCATATTAAAATATATAAGGTGTTCAATAGCCACAGATAGCATGGCTACCAGACTGGAGCCTGTAGGTCTAGAGGCATGACTGGACACAGTGGTTCAAATGAGGCATCAGGCTTCATTGCTCTCCCCAGTTTTTCTATTCTGTTCCTCCTCTGTTGGCTTCATTCTAAAAGATATTCTCCTCATGGTTGCAAAATGACTGGAGCAGCAACAAGCTACATCTTTTCAGGTCCAGATCCCATAACCAAAAGGAATTTCTATCTCCTCCACAGTGAGAACAAAGTCCTGAACCAGTCAGCCGGGGGTCCATTCTTGAAGCAATTTCTATAGCGAGGAAGCAGGATGAAGGTCCAGGTCACATGACCACCCATGTAATCCCATTAGGCCGCCCATGCTGAGAGCAAGGACGAGAGAAGGTCCTCAGAGGAAAAGCAGATGCTGTCACCAGAAAATCGGCTGGGGCTAGACAGGAAATATTTGAAACAGAATCAAGCAAAAACATCTGAGGTCCTCTCCAACAATGAGCAGAGTGCTGCTGGTAATAACTGAAGCCCAGGTGTTGATGAAACCTCTCAGGGGTATGTGGATAAAGGGCCAGAGAGGAGAGCCCTCAAGGACTTTCATCTCCTAGGGACGAGCAGAGAAGGAGGAGACTGAAAAGAGGGGATGAGGAAGAGCCATGAAATTGATGAAAAGAAGGTGGGGAAGCTGCTAACTCAGACGCTGAAGTGAGACATTATTCTGAGGAGTCAGTGGCGTTTCAGCCACGAATCAAGCAAGGTGAGTACCAAGAAGTAGTCAACATATTGAGTGAAACATGGGCCTTATACCTTGGCAGGAGCAGTTTAGGTGCAGCAGTGGTGCAGAAGATAGCAATTGGTTGAGGGTAGGTCCAGTGGGAGGTATGTAAATGTAGTCAAAGCATGAGGATTCTTTCAAGAAGTTTGGGTGTGAATAGGAGGCAACATCTAAGATGGTCACTTGAGGAGGCTGTGCTCATGGTCACATGCTGAGGGAGGATTTATCAAATACACCATAAATTATTAAATACACTGAATATGATTTGTTTCAGCACTAATGAAATAATATGCAGTACAGTGTAGAACTAGGTTTGATTTCTTCTTCAATGACTGGCACTGAAGCTTGGCTTTCTTGCCTTGGTTTTCTCATTTGTAAAATGGGAAGCAGTTATGCTGATTTCATGGCTATCTTGGATTAAATGAGATAATGCATGTAAAAAAAAATTCAGTAAATGTAATTATTGTCATTGTTCCTCTTCACCAGCCATTGGTGAATAAACTATATTGTTTCTTATTTCCATGCTTTTGCATTTGGCTTAGAGTGTTTCTTCCCTTCTGCCATTAGCCTGATGAACTCCTGCTCACCCTGGAATACCCCAAAAAAAGTGGCTTTCTCTCTGTTGCTTGTCTGCTCCCCTGCCCACAGATGCCCTTAAGCACAGATGAAGCAGGGCTTTGCTGTCCTCATTCTCCAGTGCCTTTGAATTGCTTCTGTGAGCTGACCCACGTTGCCATCTCCAATGCAGATCTATGCTGGTCCCCACCCACAGGCTGGTTTTTTGTACTAAAGTGAATATTCTATCCTAGGTATCATGTCTTCCTGCCCATGACGCTAGAAATTCAGTCTTCGTAATTCAAGGACCTTCCCTTTTGAACTATTCAGACTCGATCATTTCTCCTAGCTTTTTCTGTTCCTGTCGGTGACAGCACAATTCTGTGCAACACTGAAAACCTGGAGGTACAGTTCTCCATGTGTTGCCTTCAGATGACAAATGTATTCTGCTGATGCCTTGGGCAAAACGCCTTCTCCAAAATACCACTGTCTGTGAATACTTCCTCCTACAAAACTCTAGCTTCAGTTACAGGGTGAAGGATTTTATGGACAGAAGGAAAGCTGCATTTCTCCCTCCCAGATTACTCAGAAGTTCATTCCTCTGTGGCTGCTGTCTGTAATCCACTCTGTAATGCTGGTCCTGGGTCCTTCCTATTCCTTCCACCCTTCACTCAGCTTCTGCAGCCAGAGTTAAATCTACTCACTGCCTTCTCAGCAGCTTCTGTTACTTAACTCTTTCCTACTGTCTTATTTGTGTTGACAGGGGCTTCTCTATGGCACAGAGGAAGTGTAATGGGCTCAAGGAAGATTCTAACTTTGTATTTTGTATAATGTCTTTGTGTTCTTTTTCTTTCAACATGTTCTACTTTTTAAATTCGTTTAAACTACAAGAATAAAAGCCTGGAATATTTTTTCCAAGTCTGATTTTCTTTGTATATTCCTTCCTCTTGGGAAAAAATTAAATGTGATTTTTTTTTTTTTTTTTTCATTCCTGACCTCCAGAAGCTGGAGTGCAGCTGTATGATGGGGGCAGTGGGTCAAATCCTGGGGATTAGTAATCTTTACCTTTCAAATGATGACAGCTCTTGAGTGACTTCCTTGGAAGCTTTGGTACAGAAAAGAAGTTCAATAGAGAGTGGGTTTTGGATGTTGCCATTTTGTTGGTTATTTCAATATACTATTAAGATATCATTGCTTAGAAACTGTTGAGGGAGATGGATGGATGGGTCATTGGGTATAAGGAGATAGATATAAAGAAAAATCTTGGACACATCAAACGGCTGTATTTATAAGACTAAATATTTTGCTAATTAGATGTATTTATCTGATAGGAAATTTCTTTATATTGGGAACCCAGAAGATTCAGAAAGACTCTTTGCGGCTTATAAGGTATTGTCCAGAATGCAAGCAGAGTGTCTGGAACAGAGCAGAGGCACAGTAAATGTTTACTGGGGACCTAAGGCTCCATTTGGTCTGCTCAAGTCAGAGCCAGCTCCTCTGTGCTCTGTCCTTGCTAACAGACTCTCCCAGCCATGGAGGTAAACCAGAGCAGACTGATGGATTTCACCCAGAGTTGTTAATCCGTTAACAATTGGCTGTAAAAGTATGCTTATGGAAACAAAATGGGAAAACTAAAAACCAGATTTGCAGTTGCAGTGTAAAGATATAATTGCCATGTGTTAGAAGAAAGAAGGGCCCCTTGCAGATTGTAACTGTTATTTTAATACATGAAGAAAATGTCCTGGATTTAGTGAATTTTCTTTGGTCATTAGCAAAATGGAATTTCTGACTTAGAGCACCAAACTGATTTTTTTTTTTATTCTGCTGTTATTCACTTTTTTTTCATTCAAACATTTGGGGACAAAAAAAAATACGCCCCTGATAAACTGATCAGGCAATTCTAATTCTTACTAGTTTGTGATCTTGGGTAATTCACTTAACTTCCTGAGTTTTGATTTCCTCATTTGTAAAATGGGTATAAATATCTGTATTTGTGGGATGATTGGATGAGAGGATGTGTATAAAACATCTAGCAGAGTACTTGGAACACAGAACAGTTATTCCAAAATAGAAAATAACAGAATTTGTTTCCATAGCTGCTGCTGCTCAATACTGGGTGGCCTTAAACCCCTTGTATTAGCCCTGACTCCAGTGAAGCAGAATCTATAGGATGTGTGTATATGTATATGTATATGTGTGTGTGTGTAAAGAGAGAGAGATTGATTTTATGAAATTGGTTCTCACAGTTGTGGAGGATGGCAAGTCTAAAATCTGTAGGGTGAGCTAGCAGGCTGGAGGCCCAGAGGAGAGAAAGCTAATGATGTTACAGTTCAAGTCCAAAGGCCGCCTGCTGCAGAATGCACTCTTGTTTCAGGAATGTCTGGCTTTAAACTGATTAAGTCCTACCCACAAGATGGAGGGCAATCTATTTTACTCAAAGTCTACTGATTTAAATGTTCATTTCATCCAAAAACACCCTTATGTAAATATGCGGAATAATGTTTGAATGTGTATTTAGGCACTGTGGCCCAACCAAGTTGACACATAAAATTAACCATCACACTCTCTTTGTTTATTATCCAATACTGCCTCAGATGAAAACAGCCTCCTGGTGGTTATTTCTGCCTCCACTCTTGCTTCCTACCAGTACATTTATAAACAGTAGCAAGAAACAACACTTGGATTCCTTCTTTCTCATGCTTAACTCCAATGGCCTCCCCTTGCACTTACAATTAAAGCCAGTTTATCAGTGCTTATAAGGTATTGCATGTCCTGGTCTGCTCTGACCTCACTTTACTAGAACCATCTGTGGTTGCTCTCCTCCTGTGTCACTTAAGGTAATACCTGTCATTGTAACTGATAAAAACCTGGAATCTCAGTGACTTAACACAGCACAGGTTTATACCTTACAGTGGTAGGCAATTTCTAACATGGCTTCCAAAGACCCTTGCCTCCTGGTATTGATGCCTTAGTGTAATCCCTTCCCCTTTGGGCTTCCCTGGTAGCTCAGCTGGTAAAGAATCTGCCTGCAATGTTGGAGACCCTGATTCAATTCCTGGGTTGGGAAGATCCACTAGAGAAGGGATAGGCTACCCACTCCAGTATTCTTGGGCTTCCCTGGTGGCTCAGCTGGTAAAGAATCTGCCCACAATGTGGGAGATCTAGGTTTGATCCCTGGATTGGGAAGATCCCCTGGAGAAGAGGAAAGGTTACCCACTCCAGTATTCTCCAGTATTCTGGAGAATTCCATGGACTGTATGGTCCATGGGGCTGCAAGAGTTGGACACGACTGAACGACTTTCACTTTCACCTTTACTCTTCTCCCTTAGTGCAGGCTGGATCTAGAGACTTGCTTCTAACAAACAGAATATGGTAGAAGTGATGGTAGAAGTGATGGGCTGCCACTGCTGTGATTAGACTGCAGAAGACTGTGACTTCCACCTTACCAGTGCCCTCTGGCGCCTTGTGTGCACTTGTCTTAATGAAGCATGTTAGAAGGGCATATGTGGAAGGAACTGAGGGCAGCCACTTGCCAACTGTCAGCAAGGAACCGAAGCTCAAAGTCCAATAGCCCTAAAGGAACTGAGTCCTGTCAATAACCACAGAAGTGAGCTTGGAAGCAGATTCTAGGTGATCCATTTTATTGGCATATAGTGGCTTGTAGTATTCTGTATTTGTGTGGTGTTGGTTGTAACTTCTTTTTCATTTCTAGTTTTAATGATTTGAGTCTCCTCCCTTTTTTTTCTTGATGAGTCTGGCTAGAGATTTATCAATTTTATCTTTTCGAAGAACCAGATTTTAGTTTCACTGATCTTTTCTGCTGTTTTCTTTGTTTCTATTTCATTTATTTCTGCTCTGATCTTTATGATTTCTTTCCTTCTACTAACTTTGGGTATTGTTTATTCTTCTTCCTCTAGTTGCTTTACATTTAAGGTTAAGCTGCTTACTTGAGATTTTTCTTGTTTCCTGAGGTAAGCTTGTATTGCTTATAAATTGCCCTCTTAGAATTATTTTTGCTGCACCCCATAGGTTTAAGATCATCACATTTTCATTTGTCTCTAGGTATTTTTTACATTTCCTCTTTGATTTCTTCCATGATCCTTTGGTTATTTGGTAGTATATTGTTCACTCGCCACGTTTGTGTTTTTTGCAGTTTTTTCTTGTTGTTGTTATTCAGTTGCCCAGTCATGTCTGATTCTTTGCAACCCATGGACTGCAGCATGCCAGGCCTCTCTGTTCCTCACCATCTCCCAAAGTTTGCCCAAGTTCATGGCCATGCATCAGTGATGCCATCCAGCCATTTCACCCTCTGAAAGCCTCTTCTCTTTCTGCCCTCAATCTTTCCCAGCATTAGGGACTTTTCCAATTAGTCAGCTGTTCACATTCTAATCTCATAGTGCTATAGTTAGAAAAGATGCCTGATATAATTTCAATTTTCTTAAATTTACCATGGCCTTGCTTTGTGNCTAAAGGAACTGAGTCCTGTCAATAACCACAGAAGTGAGCTTGGAAGCAGATTCTAGGTGATCCATTTTATTGGCATATAGTGGCTTGTAGTATTCTGTATTTGTGTGGTGTTGGTTGTAACTTCTTTTTCATTTCTAGTTTTAATGATTTGAGTCTCCTCCCTTTTTTTTCTTGATGAGTCTGGCTAGAGATTTATCAATTTTATCTTTTCGAAGAACCAGATTTTAGTTTCACTGATCTTTTCTGTTGTTTTCTTTGTTTCTATTTCATTTATTTCTGCTCTGATCTTTATGATTTCTTTCCTTCTACTAACTTTGGGTATTGTTTATTCTTCTTCCTCTAGTTGCTTTACATTTAAGGTTAAGCTGCTTACTTGAGATTTTTCTTGTTTCCTGAGGTAAGCTTGTATTGCTTATAAATTGCCCTCTTAGAATTATTTTTGCTGCACCCCATAGGTTTAAGATCATCACATTTTCATTTGTCTCTAGGTATTTTTTACATTTCCTCTTTGATTTCTTCCATGATCCTTTGGTTATTTGGTAGTATATTGTTCACTCGCCACGTTTGTGTTTTTTGCAGTTTTTTCTTGTTGTTGTTATTCAGTTGCCCAGTCATGTCTGATTCTTTGCAACCCATGGACTGCAGCATGCCAGGCCTCTCTGTTCCTCACCATCTCCCAAAGTTTGCCCAAGTTCATGGCCATGCATCAGTGATGCCATCCAGCCATTTCACCCTCTGAAAGCCTCTTCTCTTTCTGCCCTCAATCTTTCCCAGCATTAGGGACTTTTCCAATTAGTCAGCTGTTCACATTCTAATCTCATAGTGCTATAGTTAGAAAAGATGCCTGATATAATTTCAATTTTCTTAAATTTACCATGGCCTTGCTTTGTGGCTCAGCATATAATCTATCCTGGCGAATGTTCCGTGTGCACTGAAAAGAATGTGTATTTTGCTGCTTTTGAATAGAACACACTCTCTCTCTGGGTGTCTCTTGAGATACAGACAGACACATAGAGATTTTATATATATATATACATACACATACATATCAGTTAAGTCCAGCTGGTCTAATGTATCATTTAAGGCTGGGTCTTGGCCTTCTGGTGGGCAAAGTCATGCCAAGGGGTTTATCTAGACGTGGCTGTGGTTCAGGAAGTCTTTAAGCATCCTGTCTGCTGATTGAGGGGGCTGTGGTCCCACCTTGTTGGTTGCTTGACCTGAGGCATCACAGCACTGTTGCCTATAGGCTATTGGGTGGGGCCAGGTCTTGGTGCTAATGATCCAAGCAAGATGTCTGCTTCCATTTAGAGTTCAAGTAGATGAACCCTTCCCAGTATTTTTCACCTTGCTTTTCTGATTCCAGAGAGAGACATAGCTGCCCTCTACTTCTCTATGAGATCCTCCAAGACCAACAGGTAGGTCTGAGCCAGATTCCTCTGAAGTCACTGCTTTTTCTCTGTGTCCTGGTGTACATGAGACCTTGGTGTGCCTTCCAAGAAAGGAGTCTCTGTTTCACTGGTTCTTTGGATCTCCTGTGATCAAGCCCTGCTGGCCTTCAAAGCCAAATGCTCTGGGGTCACCTCCTCCTGATGGCAGACCCCAAGGCTGATTAGCCTGACATGGAGCTCAGACCTCTCACCGCTGTGGGAGAATTGTGAAATATAATTATTCTCCAGTTTGTGAGTCACTGTCCCAGGGACATGGGATTTAATTACACTGTGAGGGTGCCCCTCCTACTGTCTTACTATGGTTTTTCTGCTTTGTCTTTGGGTGTAGTGTATCTTTGTTGGTAGTTCCAGTCTTTTTTTTTTTCGATGATTGTTCAACAATTATTTGTGACTTTCATATCCACATAGGAGGAGGTGAGCTCACCATCTTTCTACTCTGTTACATTGGCCCAGATCCTTTTAAGGCATTTTCAACTTACAATGTATTTACTGAAGTGTAACCCCATAGTAAATTGAGGAAGACTGTATTTTTCTTTGGTCATCACTGAGTCACATGGACTCACCTCTCTGGGTGGGCTGGAAAATTCAGTCTCTGGTTGGGCAGCCACCTGATAGTTATAATCAACACTGGAAGGAGAGGTTTGGTGGAGAGACAGTGGTTCTCAGCATGCCCCCAAACTTGCCTTTTCTCAGTTATATGACATAATAAATGTTGTCCCTCCTTTTTGCATGAAATGTGTTGCCCACATGTTGCCTGTCAATGTATAAATCCTTGTTTAAATGACATTTCTTTTCTTTGGACAGGACTTCCCGGGTGTCCTACATAGAATAGGTTTCAGTTCAGTTCAGTCGCTCAGTCATGTCCGACTCTTTGCGACCCCATGAATCACAGCACACCAGGCCTCCCTGTTCATCACCAACTCCCGGAGTTCATCCAGCCTCACGTCCATCGAGTCAGTGATGCCATCCAGCCATCTCATCCTCTGTCATCCCCTTCTCCTCCTGCCCCAATCCCCCCCAGCATCAGAGTCTTTTCCAATGAGTCAACTCTTCGCATGAGGTGGCCAAAGTACTGGAGCTTCAGCTTTAGCATCATTCCTTCCAAAGAAATCCCAGGGCTGATCTTCTTCAGAATGGACTGGTTGGATCTCCTTGCAGTCCAAGGGACTCTCAGGAGTCTTCTCCAACACCACAGTTCAAAAGCATCAGTTCTTCAGTGCTCAGCTTTCTGCACAGTCCAACTCTCACATCCATACATGACCACTGGAAAAACCATAGCGTTGACTAGACAAACCTTTGTTGGCAAAGTAGTGTCTCTGCTTTTCAATATGCTGGCTAGGTTTGTCATAACTTTCCTTCCAAGAAGTAAGCATCTTTTAATTTCATGGCTGCAATCACCATCTGCAGTGATTTTGAATTAAAATAAATACATTTAAATAAAAAAAAAAAGTCTGACACTGTTTCCCCATCTATTTCCCATCAAGTGATGGGACCAGATGCCATGATCTTCGTTTTCTGAATGTTGAGCTTTAAGTCAACGTTTTCACGCTCCTCTTTCACTCTCATCAAGAGGCTTTTTAGTTCCTCTTCACTTTCT
>SJYW01021757.1:82517-100784 GCA_006410735.1 Raphicerus campestris
AGCCTGACATGGAGCTCAGACCTCTCACCGCTGTGGGAGAATTGTGAAATATAATTATTCTCCAGTTTGTGAGTCACTGTCCCAGGGACATGGGATTTAATTACACTGTGAGGGTGCCCCTCCTACTGTCTTACTATGGTTTTTCTGCTTTGTCTTTGGGTGTAGTGTATCTTTGTTGGTAGTTCCAGTCTTTTTTTTTTTCGATGATTGTTCAACAATTATTTGTGACTTTCATATCCACATAGGAGGAGGTGAGCTCACCATCTTTCTACTCTGTTACATTGGCCCAGATCCTTTTAAGGCATTTTCAACTTACAATGTATTTACTGAAGTGTAACCCCATAGTAAATTGAGGAAGACTGTATTTTTCTTTGGTCATCACTGAGTCACATGGACTCACCTCTCTGGGTGGGCTGGAAAATTCAGTCTCTGGTTGGGCAGCCACCTGATAGTTATAATCAACACTGGAAGGAGAGGTTTGGTGGAGAGACAGTGGTTCTCAGCATGCCCCCAAACTTGCCTTTTCTCAGTTATATGACATAATAAATGTTGTCCCTCCTTTTTGCATGAAATGTGTTGCCCACATGTTGCCTGTCAATGTATAAATCCTTGTTTAAATGACATTTCTTTTCTTTGGACAGGACTTCCCGGGTGTCCTACATAGAATAGGTTTCAGTTCAGTTCAGTCGCTCAGTCATGTCCGACTCTTTGCGACCCCATGAATCACAGCACACCAGGCCTCCCTGTTCATCACCAACTCCCGGAGTTCATCCAGCCTCACGTCCATCGAGTCAGTGATGCCATCCAGCCATCTCATCCTCTGTCATCCCCTTCTCCTCTTGCCCCAATCCCCCCCAGCATCAGAGTCTTTTCCAATGAGTCAACTCTTCGCATGAGGTGGCCAAAGTACTGGAGCTTCAGCTTTAGCATCATTCCTTCCAAAGAAATCCCAGGGCTGATCTCCTTCAGAATGGACTGGTTGGATCTCCTTGCAGTCCAAGGGACTCTCAGGAGTCTTCTCCAACACCACAGTTCAAAAGCATCAGTTCTTCAGTGCTCAGCTTTCTGCACAGTCCAACTCTCACATCCATACATGACCACTGGAAAAACCATAGCGTTGACTAGACAAACCTTTGTTGGCAAAGTAGTGTCTCTGCTTTTCAATATGCTGGCTAGGTTTGTCATAACTTTCCTTCCAAGAAGTAAGCATCTTTTAATTTCATGGCTGCAATCACCATCTGCAGTGATTTTGAATTAAAATAAATACATTTAAATAAAAAAAAAAAGTCTGACACTGTTTCCCCATCTATTTCCCATCAAGTGATGGGACCAGATGCCATGATCTTCGTTTTCTGAATGTTGAGCTTTAAGTCAACGTTTTCACGCTCCTCTTTCACTCTCATCAAGAGGCTTTTTAGTTCCTCTTCACTTTCTGCCATAAGGGTGGTGTCATCTGCATATCCGAGGTTGTTGATATTTCTCCCGGCAATCTTGATTCCAGCTTGTGTTTCTTCCAGTCCAGCATTTCTCATGATGTACTCTGCATAGAAGCTAAATAAGCAGGGTGACAATATACAGCCTTGATGGACTCCTTTTCCTATTTGGAACCAGTCTGTTGTTCCATGTCCAGTTCTAACTGTTGCTTCCTGACCTGCGTATAGGTTTCTCAAGAGGCAGGTCGGGTGGTCTGGTATTCCCATCTCTTTCAGAATTTTCCAGTTTATTGTGCTTACCTCTACAGTATTTTTAACTGCAGCCCTTTATTTATTTCTATTGTAACATTTATTACAAATTGTGATTACCTTATAAGTCATTGCTTTTCACTCTCTCCACAGCTCAAGTATAAGCTCCAAGAAGTCAGGACTATTCATCATTATATTCTTGCGTCTAGCCCAGCATCTGGCACTGTTGTGAAATAAATGAATAAACAGTTGTTTTAAAAGAGTGAGATTATGCACTTCCTGGGAATTAACTGATACAACCATATAAAAAGTAATCTTCTCCCAGTATTTCTCAGTAGAACACCTCGACAAACTGTTAGGGGTTGAAGGTAAGGGCTCAAGGAAACCAAGAGAACCAATGTGGTCTGTATGAGGCAAGCTGGAATTTGGAATTTTACCCTGGGATGAGGAGAAAAGAGCAGAACAGCAGGTTAAAAGGGAGAGGAAGACTGGTAAGCCAGTGAGGCATGAAGAACTTGGATGTTTTTGGGAGAGTGATGCAGATGCTGGGAAATTCTGCTGCAGGATTACCATGAATGGGAAAATGTTTACTGTGAATTTCAGTGGGATCTGTAACTGCCATGACCTAACTTTAGTAGCATCTATTGTCTTCACATACACTTTACGTGAGTGTGTGTGTGTGCATGTATGCATGCATAGGGTCATTCAAAACTAAGAAGAGGCTACCTTGTGTACTTTTTAACCCACTGAAGGATGGAACCAGCAGGTACAGAAGTGCAAATCCAAAAGTCAGACAACATGTTGAGAATTAAAATCTGAAGAATTTACCAAGATCTTTATAAAAATTTCAGAATTCCCATGGGATGTGAAATAGCTTGTTTTCCACACTGAGATTTTGAGTCTCAAGGATGTCAGCTGATACATTTCTCAACAACCTTCTGATTTTCTACTGTTGTAGTCTTTATCACCATCATATAGATGCCTAACTGGGGTGGTTCCTGCCAGCCCTACTTGAATGTAAGATCTTGTAACTCGTTCTGGCCAGTGGAACATTCATGGAAGTTACATATTCTACATCGGGATTGATACATGAAAAATCTCCCTGCATTCTTCTTTTCTCTTTTCCATTTGTCATCCAGGTATTCAAGTCTAAGGTGATCTCAGAAGCTGTATATTGAAGATGGCAGAGTCTCTGTGAGCCCAGTCCTGGAAATCACGTTCCAGAGAACTTCAGGTACAGGTGAGAAGATCTCTCCATCGGGAATAAGAAAAGCAAATACTAAATCATCACTTATATATGCCTTATATCCAATATATGCCTAATGTACTTATGGGAGATAAAGGAGCAGTCATATAGAAAACATAGTCGAGCTTTTGGCCAATAGTGCCCTAAGAGCCTTTGAAACCAGAGGGCTTACTTATTTAATATCTTATCCGCAAATGGGTCAGCTCATTTTGAGTGAACTATTTCCAGTGGTCTGTTAAAAATAACTCAATTGGTGGGAAGTTCTCTCTGCATGGATTCATCATCCCTTCTCTAGGAGGTTGTTAGAGTCTGCGCAGCATCTTTTGCAGAGATCGGTGAGATAAGGAAATTAAGTGGGTTTTTGTGCCACCACAGTAAACTTCTTGCAAAGTTCTGGGATGAGGAAAGGATGGCAGCAATTGTTAGCCATNTGTTAGAGTCTGCCCAGCATCTTTTGCAGAGATCGGTGAGATAAGGAAATTAAGTGGGTTTTTGTGCCACCACAGTAAACTTCTTGCAAAGTTCTGGGATGAGGAAAGGATGGCAGCAATTGTTAGCCATTGTCTTTCCCCCTCATGTCTTTGCAGAGGGCAATGAAGTCAGCAAGGTTTTCTCAGTCTCAATTCATCTATGGCCAGGATAGGGAAATTCCACACAACTCCAGAATGGAGTAAGAGTATTTGTTCAGTACAGAAGTAGTGGCTTATCAACACAAACATCAATGTGAACAACACAGGAGTAACTTCCTGAGAGTCCTAGGACCCAATAGTCTTTGTCTTTTCATAGAAAATCTTCATGCGTATGGAGAAAGGATCCTATTTCTCTTGGAATGTAAACATTGAGGAGAGATCTATGCCATATCCTCTCCTTGTTAAATAAAGCACCTTGGAGGAAATGTGGCAGAATCCTGGTTTGAGAACATCTTTTAGGAAGCCGGAATTGTGATTTAAAGTCAAGAGAAAGAAATAGTTCTTCTCCAACTTCAGTTTCGGGAAAGCATTTATCTTCATCACTCTCATCTAGGCTCTCAGTTTGTGCTTAGGAAAGACAGATGTGTCCTGCAGGTCTTTCCTCCCTCATGTGAAAAAGATAGCAGTGCATCATATTTGGCTTGTGAACAAACAGAGAATATCAGCTTCCATTTCAGAAATACATCCATTCACTTGGAGGAGTGTTTTCCTCTGGCTGAGGGAGCAGAATGCCCATTACAGTGTATTCTGTGTGTCCCCAGGCTTTAATATATCTCAGAGCAGCTCTCCTCAGCATTCCACATTATAAAATCAATCTCTATTTAAGTAAGAGGAGGATATTTATTTCTTAATTTTTTAATAATGTATTTTGTGATTTGTTAGAGCCTCAGTATTGTATTATTTATTTATTGTGCCTATAGGGTGCATTGCTGCTTGGTAATAGAGGAGCTATGGAAACTTGAGACCTAAGCAGAAATGAGTTCAATAATATTGCTACACTCTAGGACTTTATCCAAAATTAACAAAAGAACAAAAGTGCAAGGCAATGATAACCCATCTGACAGCATTTTGAGAGAGTGTTTGTGAAAGAATAGTGATGGGGATTTTATAAGAATGGCAGACAAGGGAAAATGACAAATGGATGGATTTTTAATCAGAACTATTTCATAAACCTCATAAAACTGGATTTACTATGTTCTTGGTGTGTGTGTGTCTATCTGCCTCTATGTTTTTATTTAATGCTTTAATAAGGTAAAAGCTATCTAAGAACTTGATCGAACTTAAATATTTCCCCCATCCTCTTTCAAATCATATAGGCAAGAATGCTGATGAATGTAGCTTGGGACAAAGATGCCTTCACTTTGATTCCAAGGCCTGCTGACTATTGAAAAGAAGGGAGAGCTCCACATGGAAAAAGGGGTACAGTTTTGTTTATTCTTATTGTTTGTTAAATAGCATAAAATTTTTGTCCCCCAAACTTAAAGTAATAGGAAGTAATTCTCTACTTTCTTGAAAATTTCCTTGAAAATTCTCTAATGTACATAGGAATGATGTCATAAAAATTGGTAACAGATAAAAATCAGGGGTAAATTGACATGTTTAACTCAAAAGATTTCTACACATATAAGACATTACTCAAATTCTGTTACTAGTGATATGATACTAATTAGGGCCAATACCCTCCAATGATTTAGGTTTCTTTAACTCTTATTAATCTTGATGGGCATTTCAGGAAAATTATATCATGCTGATGACACCATTTGACATTAAGCAAAAAATAAAGGCAGTGAAGGACACTTGCCCTTGGTGGAAAGATGCCATCTTTAGTCAGCCAGGCAGTCAGCCAGTCTGTCAACAACATTTATTGAGTGCCTAATGAGAGAAGGTGCCATGAGACAGGGAGGAGACAGGGGCTCTGGCCTTGAGGGGCAGCCAGGACAATGATGGAGTCAGAGAAGAGGCGGAGCCATGCCCACAGAAAGCTGGAGAAGCCGTGTCTCATTGAGCAGAGCACCAGGGCCAGCCGGGGGGTGGGCACCTCGCCTTTGCTGAGCCCTGATAGCACAGGAACCCTCGCTAGTCTAGTCTAGTGAGCTTATTGGGTATTCATGCAATCTTCTGATGGAGAAGGAAATGACATCCCACTCCAGTGTTCTTGCCTGGAGAATCCCATGAACAGAGGAGCCTGGTAGGCTGCAGTCCATGGTGTCGCTAAGAGTCGGACATGACTGAGCGATTTCACTTTTCACTTTCATGCACTAGAGAAGGAAATGGCAACCCACTCCAGTATTCTTGCCTGGAGAATCCCAAGGACAGGGGAGCCTGGTGGGCTACCATTTATGGAGTTGCACAGAGTCAGACACGACTGAAGTGACTTAGCAGCAGCAGCAATCCTCTGAGGGAAGTGGTTTCAATTTCTCCAAGTCTCAGTTTTCCTCAACTGACTGCTCAAGCAAGCAGTCAAGGTGTGACGAAGCCAGAGTGGGTGCAATATGTCCCACCATGCAGGAGGTCAGGGGCACTGAAGCCTGATGGGAGAAGCAGGCAAGGAGAGCACAGCCTTAGCTACATATGTTTGAGGCTCCTCACCTTTTCAGACTCTCCCCTGCCTTTTTTTAAAAGTCAGGTTCCTAATGAAGAGAAGAACTATGAAATTCCTATTTTCAGATTTGGTTGAGGAGATGACAGAAGAATCAGTGTGCACATTTGGTTCTAGCACATGTTCAGTCCTGTCATATTTGTGTGATTTGTGCTAGTGGAAGTACAAATTTATGGCTGAATGCTTGTGTGATCTAGTAAGTTCTCAGTAGCATAGCAAGGCAGAGCCTGCTGATTCTCCCTTCTGTTTTCTTTCAAGGTGCAGTTCAGGGGTCCTTCTTTTTAATGGGCTGCAAATCTTCATTCACTTCCTGTTTGTCCTGGAGCTGGAACTAACAAAGGGAAGGCAAAGCAAACTTAGTGTGCATTGTCTTGTTGTAGAGAAAGTTCTTCCCATAAACTCTCGGTAACCCCATTCTTGGGGCCCTGGAGATCACAGCACAGAAGAGAGATTAATTGGCCTTTGGGACTAGACAAGATCCATAAAGACTTTGGTTGTAGCCATAAGAATATATAGAGACTGGTTAAAGTAATATGAATCTTTCACTAATAAGCTGGTTTTTCAATATTGACAAAAGCACAAATGAAAAGTTTGGTTTTTCTTTTTCATTCTTTGGAAGAGATAGAGTTGGAACAGAATGACTGTCTTCTAATCAGACTCAGCCTTAGGAAGCCAAGTCATGGCTCACATGTATGGGAAGGGAGGCCATTCAAACTTGGGTATGACATAACCACATCTACCTGCTGGAAGACTAGAATATGGGACATACTTATTTTTTGTTTCCAAATAGAGTATTTCCAAATAAATTCCTTACAAATGAAATAGGCTTACATATTGGTATGATTAGGACATCCATTCATTTAACAAACACATGGGATCATCTACCCTGGGTCAAACAGAACACTAGGNGCTTATTTTTTTGTTTCCAAATAGAGTATTTCCAAATAAATTTCTTACAAATGAAATAGGCTTACATATTGGTATGATTAGGACATCCATTCATTTAACAAACACATGGGATCATCTACCCTGGGTCAAACAGAACACTAGGTCCTGGGAGTTTGGAAAAGACTGCCCTGTCTGTGTACTTAGGGAGCTCCATCACAATAGGGAAGAGCAGGTGTAGAGAACAGCATAGAACAGAGCATGCTACCCATGTACCATAGGTGTATGGGCGAGCTACCAGGGCTGAGGAGGGCAGAGGAGGCCATGTTCTGTGGCAAACATGTACATTATTACTCTAGAACATTGTGAAACAGAGTGAATGATTTATTTCATGACTTGGAGGCCTGTGAAAAGTCTCATTCCAGTTTATAAGTACGCGTCTCACACATTAGAGGACAGGACAGTTGCCGTGCAGCTGCTGTGGCTAACGTATGGAAATGGGATGGGACAGGGTTGGAGGGATGGGAGATGTAGTTGCTCAAAGGCTGATTGTCCCCTTCCCCCCTATCCCATTGCAGGCCTTCCAACTGTAGGTGCAGAAACATTCTTTGATTTCACAGAGTGTGTGGAAACAGAAAGTCAGCCTGACAGTCTCTGACTATTGAAAGTTTGCTGTGGCCACAGCAAGACAGGAAGGTAGGCCATTTATCAGGATCACGAGTGGGTAATCCAAAGGGAGTGGGTGAGTACGTCATACAAACAAACACAAACTTCTGAGGATGAAGTGACTTTTGATCCACTGAATTAGGATTTCAATGGATTAGGAAATTTGGCTCATTATAATAGCCTGCTCCAGTATTCTTGCCTGGAAAATTCCATGAACAGAGAAACCTGGCAGACTACAGCCTATGGGGTTGCAGAGAGTCGGACATAACTGAGGGACTGAATCTGCACACTTGCATAATAGCCCTATGAACAAAATAAAGGTATATTGTTATTTTGAAGTGAAAAATAGAACCTAAACCAAATCAAACCAGAGTTTTTTGAAAACAGTATCACTAGAGGCAATGNGGCTCATTATAATAGCCTGCTCCAGTATTCTTGCCTGGAAAATTTCATGAACAGAGAAACCTGGCAGACTACAGCCTATGGGGTTGCAGAGAGTTGGACATAACTGAGCGACTGAATCTGCACACTTGCATAATAGCCCTATGAACAAAATAAAGGTCTATTGTTATTTTGAAGTGAAAAATAGAACCTAAACCAAATCAAACCAGAGTTTTTTGAAAACAGTATCACTAGAGGCAATGGAGAAGGCAATGGCACCCCACTCCAGTACTCTTGCCTGGAAAATCCCATGGACGGAGGAGCCTGGTGGGCAGCAGTCCCTGGGGTTGCTGAGAGTTGGACATGACTGGGCGACTTCCCTTTCAGTTTTCACTTTCATGCATTGGAGAAGGAAATGGCAACCCACTCCAGTGTTCTTGCCTGGAGAATCCCAGGGACGGGGGAGCCTGGTGGGCTGCCGTCTATGGGGTCGCACAGAATCGGACACGACTGAAGCGACTTAGCAGCAGCAGCAGCAGCAGCAGAGGCAATGGTAAGCAAAACAAAAGAAGAAACAACAGAAGATCTTAAGTTTGTTTTTGTTTCTATCCTTTTTATAATGGAAAATTTCAAACATAATCAGAAATCAGAACTAGTAAAAACTAATGTACTCGTCACCCAGCTTCAGTAGCTTCATGAGTTCATGCCCAATCTTGTCTCATTTATAACACCCCATCCCCCAACTCCATACCACTCGACTAGTCCCAGGGATTAGGATGGTACTGTTGACTGTCAGTTTAGGACCAGGCACATCGTATAAAAAGAGCAGTGAGCAAGGAAAGAGTTGCACCAATTGTGTGGTTTCGCCAGGTGGTGCCAAGTGAACCAGTGACATCTGTGTCCCCGTGTTTGTTTGTTCTTTTGCCTGCTTTCAAGCTTTCCGATTCTTTCCAGTGCCAGGAAGTAGGGACCAAGTTGTGTAGGTATTTTCTGCCCTAATAAAGGACTGTATATATGGAAAGAAGATGGCAGGGAAGGAGAGAAGATAAAAGAGGAAGGTAGGACTGAGGGGCAGAGCACAAAAGATTAAGCTTGCAGGTGGCCAACCTCGCTGTTGGAAGACTGGGAAAACTCATTGCACCCCCCTGGCTCTTCCTCCAGCTTTTCTTCACTCCATCCTCCGGGTGAATGGGCTGAACCATTGCCAATTCCCCGCAGTCCTCAGCCTCTCTTGATTCCAGGTTTCTTCAGACACTGCCACTCAGTCTTGCATGCTACCCCTTCCCTTTTATACCATCTCCATTGTGAGGTCCCCTGTGTCCCAGGTCTGGGTCAATGCCCTTCTAGTATCCTCCCCAGCTTTTGCACTCATGCTGTTGGAGCAGTCCATGTGCTATGTTAACTCCCTGTTCAGTCACTTGTCTTCCCCAACAGACTGTGGCCCCCCTAGGGATAGGCTTGTGATGGCTTTGTTGTGTATCCCCACATATATCAAGTGCCCAGCATGCAGTAGATGTTCAATGTAATTTTTACTGAATGCATAAAAAAAAAGCTGAAAACAAAATATGTAGGATATGCAAAAATGCATATCCAAGAATAGAGGAATGACTCAGGGCTCCCTTTGTGGTAATTAGACAAAAGGTGACTCGGGAAAAAATGCCACTTCCAAGGTAGGGCACCCTGTGTGTGAGCTGATTCCGTCTTTACTGGCCTCTCTATTAGGTATCCTCAGGCAGGGAACAACCTGCCCAACCATGAGCAGCAAATCTGGAGGGATCTTTGTACCAATGGTTCTCTACTCTGATTACATATTAGAAAAACCTGTTGTTCTTTGAATCTATCCTTGTTCAAGCCCCAACCTCAGGGATTCAGATTTAACTGATCTTGAAGCACTGGTTTATCAGTTTATTTTTAATGCCCCCCCCCACTCAAGTATTGCAACCTGGGCTGAAAACTATAGCTTTGGACTTAACTATTATGAATATCTCAAACTAGGCTGTATTGCAGATGTGGATTTGCACTGTATACACGTATATCAACATGCTGATGGGTCCACATTCCAGCTGAAATGCTAAAGCCAATATCTACCACTGGCACTTCTAGATTGACTACCAAGAGCCGTTGCCATTAACACATACCTCTGAATGCCCTGGTAGGTGCCCCACCCCTACCCCAAACTGTCTTGCATCAAGGAGGAAGCTAAGAGGCAGCTTAACCCCTACCCAGAAATGCAACTCAAGATTGTGTGAGCAAGAGTTCCAAAGTAACTCCTGCTCACACCTGGCTGTGCAACTTTGAAAATTCCCTGCTTCAGTTACCTTGGTTATAAAATTAAACTAATGGTATGGACGTACTTGCCGGAAATGTCATAAGATTTAATGAGCAAATAATTGTAAAGTGTTCTATAAATTGTTGTGAAACTGCTAAATAATTTCATTGTGTAAAATTCCATAGAAATCTATCCTGTTCTTTTAGTTTTTTTAATCACTATTTATTTGATTTATGCATGCAAGACAGCATTTGCTAAAAACCCTTTCTTACACGGGTATTCTCTTTGATTTATTCTCTTTCATTCTGCCAGCACACAGCCTGACACATGCATAAAGGATTTGCAAGAAAAATCACTTAATGCATAGCATTTCCTTTGTTGTGACTGTCTTATCATGAACTGTTATAGTTGTCACTTATTCTCAGAATTGTTTGTCTAGTTTTTGCTCAGGCTTATAAATACTCACCTTGGACATGGTTTATAGACAGTGTAGGGAAAACAAATACATATGCTGGAATAGTCAACTTAGATTTATTCTTACTTAAGGAAAAAAAGGCTTAAAGTTTTAACGTGTGCTTGATAAGCTATAATTCAGCCTGAAAGATGGAAGCGGTTTGTATTTCCTCTCCTGGGTAAGCTCAACATTTAAGGTTTTCGACTCTTTTTGTACCTCTTCAGTAGGTTATGTCTTTCCCAGAAGAACTGAACTCAAAGCACAATTTCCACGAATGCTATTACCAGAGGAATGGGGACTTTTAACCAACTATAAACTGTACAGTAGTGGAACATGAGGGACTCAAGAATTTGAGTGTTTGTGAAGTATTGTAAATAGTTCAATCACTCAGTCATATCTTTTTCGCAGATCTCATGGACTGCAGCACGCCATGGACTGCAGCATGCCAGGCCTCCCTGTCCATCACCATCTCCCGGAGTTTACTCAAACTCATGTCCATTGAGTCAGTGATGCCATCCAACCAACTCATCCTCTTTTCATTCCTTCATCCCTTCTCCTCCTGCCTTCAATCCAGCATCAGTCTTTTCAAATGAGTCAGCTCTTCACATCAGGTGGCCAAAATATTGGAGTTTCAGCTTCAGCATCAGTCCTTCCAATGAATATTTAGGACTGATTTCCTTTAGGATGGACTGGTCGGATCTCCTTGCAGTCCAAGGGACTCTCAAGAGTTTTCTCTAACACCACAGTGCAAAAGC
The DNA here is from genome assembly GCA_006410735.1 of Raphicerus campestris. Taxonomy (NCBI): domain Eukaryota; kingdom Metazoa; phylum Chordata; class Mammalia; order Artiodactyla; family Bovidae; genus Raphicerus; species Raphicerus campestris. The sequence continues at coordinate 93,925 of SJYW01021757.1, forward strand.
ATCAATTCTTCGGTGGTTGTGACTCGACTACTAATATACTTGATGTGTCTCAGAACGCCAGCCCTTTGAAAATGTGTGAAGTATAAAGTTTGCCCCTGGTCATGCTAAATCTCTTGACATCAATCTCCATTCCCAAAACATTACCTTTCCTATTCTAGAAGAAAGCCATCCAATTTCACCAGGCAGTGGTCTTGAGTGTGCTCTCCAGAAAGGCAGAGAGCCTGGCATGAAGGCAGGAAGTACCTTTCCTCATGTGTCACTAGAGATGCTGTGTGCTGCAGTTTGGAGTCACAGCACCCAGCTTTTTTTTTTTTTTTTTTTTTTTTCACTCTGAGGTAAGTCATTTCATTTTTTTAAGCCTCAGTTTCCTGATCTGTAAGATGAAGACAGAAGTGCCCAAAAGGATTATAGTAGGGACAAATGACATGGTCCACATGGGCCATCAGTACACTGTTAGACACACAACAGGTCTGCTGGAGCTGAATTATAAAATGTCCAGATCTTAATCCACAGAAAAAAAAGCTACACTAAAAATGAGACAGGATAGTACAAAGTAAAGGAAAATACCAGTCTTTGGTTTCAGAAGACATGTAAACCTTTCCCTGCCATTAACTGGCTGTGTGACCTTAGGTAAGTCACTTCTTCCACCCAATGTTCCCTGCTGCAGAATGAAGATAATGGTGTCCCTCTTACAGAGTATTAGGATTACTATTAAATAAAATAACACAGTGAGTCCTTAGAGAAATGGAAGAGTTGATAGAGTTGTCAACTGATTTTCATTGCCTTGTTTTTAGGAAACTCTTCAATAGTCTTTTGAGCAATGACAGATTTTGGATTTAAAAATATTAGTATCTCAGAAATACAAAGGGTCATAAGAGACTACCACAAGCCATTATATGACTATAAAATGGACAACATAGAAGAACTGGACAAATTCTTAGAAAGATATAGCTTTCAAAGACTGAACCAAGAAGAAATAGAAAATATGAACAGACCAATCAAAAGTACTAAAACTGAGACTGTGATTAAAAATCTTCCAAGTCTAATAGCAGATGGCTTCACATGGTGAAGCCTATCAAACACTTAGAGAAGAGTCAAAACCTATCTTTCTGAAATCTCCAAAGAACTGCATAGGAAGGAACAGAAATGTCATAAGATTTAATGAGCAGATAATTGTAAAGTGCTCTAAAATATAAATTGTGCCCTCTCTCTATATATATATATATCTATATATATCTATATCTATCTATCTATCTATATATATATATATCTAAGATATATATATATAAAGTACTCTATAAATATAACTCATTCTATGAGACCATCATCACCCTGGTACCAGACACAGATACCACAAAAAAATAAAACTTTGTAGTATCTTTGCCCTAATATTACAGGGCAATATCAGTGATGAACATAGACATAAAAATCCTCAACAAAATACTAGCAAATTGAGTCTATTAGCAAACAATATAATAAAAGGATCAAATACTTGATAAAGAGGAATTTTTCCCAGGGATGCAAAAATTCTTCAGTATCCACAAATCAGTCTGATATACCACATCAACAAACTGAAAGATAAAAACCATATGATCATCTCAAAAGATGCAGAAAAAGATATATTGACAATATTCAACTCCCATTTATGACAACAAATTTTCCAGAAAATGCACATAGAGGGAACCTACCCTAACATGATGAAGGCTGTATAGGAAAAAACCACAGCTAGCATCACCCTCAATGTGAAAAGCTGAAAGTGTTTCTTCTTAAATCAGGAAAGAGACAAGGATGCCCAATCTCACCAACTTCATCCAACATATTTGGGAAGTCCTAACCATGGCAAACAGAGAAAAAAATAAATAAAAGTAATACAAATTGGAAATAAGGAAGAATGTTGCTACTTGCAGATGACATGGTACTATACATAGAAAATCCTAAAGATGCTACCAGAAAACTACTAGAGCTCATCAGTGAATTCAGTAAAATTATACATTGAAATTTCTTACATTTCTATACACTAAAAACAAAAGATAAGAAAGAGAAATTAAGGAAACAGTCTCATTTACCATTGCATTAAAAAGCATAATATGTCTGGGAATAAACCTAGCTAAGGATGTGAAAGACCTGTATTCTGAAAACTATACGAGTTAGATGAAGAGCTTGACGATGACACAGACAGAAAGATTTACCTTGTTCTTGGACTGGATGAATCAATGTCAAAATGACTATACTACCCAAAGTAATCTACAGATTCAAAGCAATTCCTATCAAATTACCAATGGCATTTTTCACAGAATTAGAAAAAGAAAAACTTAAATATCATATGGAAACACAAAAGATGCCAAAGAACCAAAGCAATACTGAGAGAGAAAAATGAAGCTGGAGGAATCAGACTCCCTAACTTCAGACTATACCATAGTCATCAAAATAGTATGGTACAAAAACAGAACTCTACATCAATGAAACAGGACAGAAAGCTAAGGAATAACTCCCATGCACCTATGATCACCTTGTTCAGTCACCAAGTTGTGTCCAACTCTTTGCAATCTAATGAACTGCAGCACTCCAGGCTTCTCTGTCCATCACTATATCCAGAGTTTGCTCAAACTCATGTCCATTAAGTCAAAGATGCTATCCAACTATCTCATCCTCTGTCAACCCCTTTGCTTCCTGCCATCAGTCTCTCCCAGCATCAGGATCTTTTCCAGTGAGTCAGCTCTTTGCATCAGGTGGCCAAAGTATTGGAGCTTCAGCTCTAGCATCAGTCCTTACAATGAATATTCAAGATTGATTTCCTTTAGGATTGACTGGTTGGATCTCCTTGCTGTCCAAGGGACTCTCAAGAGTCTTCTCCAGCACCACATTTCAAAAGCATCAGTTCTTTGGCACGCAACCTTTTTTATGGTTCAACTCTCATATCTGTAGAGACTACTGGAAAAATCATAGCTTTACCTATATAGAATTTTGTCAGCAACATGATGTGTCTGCTTTTTAATATGCTGTCTAGGTTTATTATAGCTTTTCTTCCAAGGAGCAAGCATCTTTTAATTTTATGGCTGTAGTCACTGTCTTCAGTGATTTTGGAGCCTATGAAAATAAAATCTGTCACTGCTTCCACTTTTTCCCCATCTATTTGACATGAGTGGATGGAATAAGATGCCATGATCTTAGTTTTTTAAGTGTTGAATTTTAAACTAGCTTTTTCACTCTTCTCTTTTACCCTCATCAAGAGACTCTTTAGTTTCTCCTCGCTTACTGCCATTAGAGTAGAATCTCCTGCATATCTGAGGTTCTTGATATTTCACCCAGCAGTCTTGATTCCAAATTGTGAGTCATCCAGTCCAGCATTTCACATAATGCCTTGGTCACAGGACTGGAAAAGGTCAGTTTTCATTCCAATCCCAAAGAAAGGTAGCGACAAAGAATGTTCAAACTACCACACAATTGTACTCATCTCACAAGCTAGCAAAGCAATGCTCAAAATTCTCCAAGCCAGACTTCAGCAATAGGTGAACCATGAACTTCCAGATGTTCAAGCTGATTTTAGAAAAGGTAGAGGAACCAGAGATCAAATTGCCAACATTCGTTGGATCATAGAAAAAACAAGAGAATTCCAGAAAAACATCTACTTCTGCTTCATTGACTACATTAAGGCCATGTGTGGCTCACAACAAACTGTGGAAAATTCTTAAAGAGATGAGAATATCAGACCACCTTACTTGCCTCCTGAGAAACCTATAGGCAGGTCAAGAAGCAACAGTTAGAACCAGACATCAAACAATGGACTGGTTGCAAATTGGGAAAGGAGTATGTCAAAGCTGTATGTTGTTATCCTGCTTATTTAACTTATATGCAGAGTACATCATGTGAAATGCCAGACTGGATGAAGTACAGGCTGGAATCAAGATTGCAGGGAGAAATATCAATAACCTCAGATATACAGATAACATCACCCTTATAACAGAAAAAGAAGAGGAACTAAAGAATCTCTTGATGAAGGTGAAAGAAGAGAGTGAAAAAGCTGGCTTAAAATTCAGTGTTCAAAAAACCAAGATCATGGCATCTAGTCCCATCACTTCATGGGAAATAGATGGGGAAACAATGGAAACAGTGACAGGCTTTCTTTTCTTGCTCGTTGGAAGAAAAGCTATGACAAACCTAGATTGCATATTAAAAAGCAGAGACATTACTTACCAACAAAGGTCCATCTAGTCAAAATTATGGTTTTTCCAATAGTCATGTATGGATGTGCGAGTTGGACCATAAAGAAGGCTGAGTGCTGAAGAATTGATGCTTTTGAATTGTGGTGTTGAAGAAGACTCTTGAGAGTCCCTTGGACAACAAGGAGATCCAAACAGTCTATCCTAAAGGAAATCAGTCCTGAATATTCATTGGAAGGACTGATGTTGAAGCTGAAACTCCAATACTTTGGCCACCTGATATGAAGAACTGACTCACTGGAAAAGACCCTGATGCTGGGAAAGGTTGAAGGCAGGAGGAGAAGGGATGAAGGAATGAACAGAGGATGAGATGGTTGGATGGCATCACTAACTCGATGGACATGAGTTTGAGTAAACTCCGGGAATTGGTGAAGGACAGGCAAGTCTGGCGTGCTGTAGTCCATGGGGTTGTGGAGTCGGACACAACTGAACAACAACTCTGCATATAAGTTAAGTAAGCAGGGTGACAATATACAACCTTGATGTATTCCTTTTCCAATCTGGAACAAGTCCATTGTTCTATGTCTGATTCTAACTGTTTCTTCTTTTCCTGCATGTAGGTTTCTCAGGAGACTGGTAAGGTAATCTGATATTCCCATCTCAAGCTTTCCACAGTTTGTTGTGATCCACAAAGTCAAAGACTTTAGTGTAGTCAATGAAGCAGAAGTTGATTTTTTTAAAAAAATTCTCTTGCTTTTTCTATGATCCAATGGATGTCGGCAATTTGATCTCTGGTCATCTATTCTGTGACACAGAAGGCAAAAATATACAATGGAGAAAAGACAATTTCTTCAATAAGTGGTGTTGGGAAAACTGAACAATTATGTGTAAAAGAATGAAATTGGAACATTCTGTAACCATAACAAAAATACACTCAAAAGGGATGAAAGCCCTAAATGTAAGACTAGATATTATAATACACCTAGAGGCAAACATAGGTAGGACACTCTCTGACATAAATCATAGCAAGATCTTTTTGAACCACCTCCTAGAGTAATGAAAACAAAAATAAACAAATGGTATGTAATTAAACTTAAAAGCTTTTCCAGAGCAAATGAAACCATAAACAAGACAAAAAGACAGCCCACAGAATGGGAGAAAATATTTGCAAAGGAAGTGAAGTACAAGGGATTAATCTCCAAAATATACAAACAGCTCAATATTTTAAAAAACCCAAGAACCAAATAAAAAAATATGTGGAATATCTAAACAGACATTTCTCCAAAGACACAAAGAGGACAAACAATGGCCAAAATGCTCATGAAAAGATGCTCACCATCACTATTAGACAAATGCAAATCAAAATTGCAGTGAGCTATCTTCTCATACCAGTCAGAATAGCCATCATCAAAAAATTATCTATTAGCAATAAATGCTGGAGAGGGTGTGGAGAAAATGGTACCCTCCTACTCCATTAACAAGAATGTAAATTGGTTCAGACACTATAGAGAAGAGTATACTGCATTAAAAAAAACTAAAAATAGAGCTACCATCTGATCATGTAACCCTACTCTTGGGCATATATCTGGAGAAAACCACAATTCCAAAAGATACATGCACCCCAGTGTTAATTGCAGCACTATTTACAATAGCTAAGACATGGAAGCACCTAAATGTCCATCAACAAGGGAATGGATAAGGTTATGGGACATACGTACAATGGAATATTACTCAGTTATTAAAAAGAATGAAATAATACTATTTGCAATAACATGGAAGGTTGTAGAGATTACCATGCTAAGTGAAGTCAGGTAGACAAAGACAAATATCATATGCTATAACTCATATGTGGAATCTTAAAAATAATGATATAAATGAACCTATTTACAAAACAGAAACAAACCCACAGACTTCAAAAACAATTTTATGGTTACCAAAGGGGAAGTGTAGTGAGGTGAGCGACTTCATTTTCACTTTTCACTTTCATGCATTGGAGAAGGAAATGGCAACCCACTCCAGTATTCTTGCCTGGAGAATCCCAAGGACAGAGGAGCCTAGTGGGGTGCCGTCTATGGGGTCGCAGAGAGTCAGACATGACTGAAGTGACTTAGCAGCAGTAGTAGCAGCAGGATAAATTAGGAGTTTAGGATTTACATATACACACTACTATATATAAAACAGATAAGTTCCTGTAGTATAGCATCGCAGAAGGCAATGGCAACCCAGTCCAGTGTTCTTGACTGGAAAATCCTATGGATGGAGGAGTCTGGTATGTTGCAGTCCATGGGGTCGCGAAGAGTCGGACACGACTGAGCGATTTCACTTTCACTTTTCACTTTCCTGCATTGGAGAAGGAAATGGCAACCCAGTCCAGTGTTCTTGCCTGGAGAATCCCAGGGATGGGGGAGCCTGGTGGGCTGCCGTCTATGGGGTCACACAGAGTCGGACATGACTGAAGCAACTTAGCAGCAGCAGTATAGCATAGTGAACTGTACTCAATAGTTTGTAATAACCCATATGGGAAAGAATCTGAAAAAGAATGTGTATATGTTATATCAGAGAACGCAACAAGAGAAGAGTCTACACATGGACATCACCAGATGGTCAACACCAAAATCAGATTGATTATATTCTATGCAGCCAAAGATGGAGAAGCTCTATACTGTCAACAAAAACAAGACCAGGAACTGACTGTGGCTC
>SJYW01021757.1:103967-120115 GCA_006410735.1 Raphicerus campestris
ACAGTTAGAACTGGACATGGAACAACAGACTGGTTCCAAATAGGAAAAGGAGTGCGTCAAGGCTGTATACTGTCACCCTGCTTATTTAACTTACATGCAGAGTACATCATGAGAAACGCTAGACTGGAAGAAACACAAGCTGGAATCGAGATTGCCGGGAGAAATATCAATAACCTCAGATATGCAGATGACACCACCCTATGGCAGAAAGTGAAGAAGAACTAAAGAGCCTCTTGATGAAAGTGAAAGAGGAAAGCGAAAAAGTTGGCTTAAAGCTCAACATTCAGAAAACCTTTGTTTTTTGGTATCCGGTCCCATCACTTCATGGAAATAGATGGGGAAACTGTGGAAACAGTGTCAGACTTTATTTTTTGGGGCTCCAAAATCACTGCAGATGGTGACTGCAGCCATAAAATTAAAAGACGCTTAGTCCTTGGAAGAAAAGTTATAACCAACCTAGATAGTATATTCAAAAGCAGAGACATTACTTTGCCGACGATGGTCCGTCTAGTCAAGGCTATGGTTTTTCCAGTGGTCATGTATGGATGTGAGAGTTGGACTGTGAAGAAGGCTGAGCACCGAAGAATTGATGCTTTTGAACTGTGGTGTTGGAGAAGACTCTTGAGAGTTCCTTGGACTACTAGGAGATCCAACCAGTTCATTCTGAAGATCAGCCCTGGGATTTCTTTGAAAGGAATGATGCTGAAGCTGAAACTCTAATACTTTGGCCACCTTATGCAAAGAGTTGACTCATTGGAAAAGACTCTGATGCTGGGAGAGATTGGGGGCAGGAGGAGAAGGGGATGACAGAGGATGAGATGGCTGGATGGCATCACAGACTCGATGAACGTGAGTCTGGGTGAACTCCAGGAGATGGTGCTGGACAGGGAGGCCTGGCGTGCTGCGATTCATGGGGTCACGAAGAGTCGGACACGACTGAACGACTGAACTGAACTGTGACTGAACTTACATATCACTTTGCTGCCTGAAATTCCTTCTGGAACAAAGCAAGGTCTAAATAAGTAAATATGTATCACTTTCTAGAGTTGAAAGTGCCATTTCCTTTATAGCCATGGCATTGAGGGGCAAGGTTGACCAGACAGCTGTCCCACACCTTCGCTGGTCTGCTCAGGTTTGTCCTTGGTCTTTACCCCTCAGTTGACCACAGGCACCCCTGCCTCCTCCTTTGTCTGGAAAACTGAGACATCAGGTGTAAGATCCTCAGGTTCCCCCCTCAACCCCCCAACCCGCCCACTGCAGTAATACACAGCTGTATTTACCTGCTTTGAATCCTATTGCAAAGAATGCAGTACCCTTCCGGCCCACACTTCCCCTTCCACCTCGGCCCTGAACAAGCCTCGGGAGCCTTGTTATCCCCTCCTATCTCCCTCAAGAGAGAGCTCTTCTGTTTTCTACAAAATGACTTTCTTTACATGCTCCTTTCCCTTTAAACATGCTTGTCACTCACGTTCTAAAACCTGTTTCTTCTGATTTTGTGTTTTCTCAGTCTTTTCTAATCTTCATGTTACCCTTTGGCCTTGTTGACTATTCCCTTCTCTATCACTTCTAGTCCTCTGGCTTCTGAGGCAACATTAATTTCCAGCTTCTCCTCCTCCCTCTCTTTCTCTTTTGTGGGCTCCTCAGTCTCCTGCCCCAACCTGGGTGGTAGGTGTGTCCTGGAGATGTGCTTTCACCCTGCAGTTCTCATTCTAAGACCCCCCTGGCTTTAGACTTCACCTCTGCACACGTGACACCCAGCTCAGTCTCCGGGTCATTCCTTTCCTCTGAGCTTCAGGTTACCTTGCTCCAGCTACCTGCAGGGCAGCTCTGCCTAGGTATCTCTCAGCTTCCTCAGGTTTAGCATGTTCCGAGCTGGCCTCTCATCGTCCTCCTCTCGCCCACCTTTTTTCTGGTTTGCTCTAAGTAACCAGTAGTAGCACCTTATCTACTTAGTCACCTTAACTGAGCCCGGGAGTCATCCCCGTGACTGCCTCCTCTGGTTCACTGTCTGTATCTGATTAGGCTCTGGTTTTGCCGTTCTTGATTTTCCTACCTATTTCACAACTGGGTCCCTTTGTTTCCATCAGTATCATAAGCTCTGTGAGAGCTTACAGCCCTGTCACAGACATTCTGCAGAGTTAGTGCTCAGTAAATGTGGAGTGACTGAGAAAGAGGTGACCTAATTCCTGCCTCTTTAGAGGTGTATGTCCACGAGTAGTTAAATGTGGAGCAGAATTTAAAGACAGATATGCTGCCATTGTGGCATACGGAATGTGGGAGGCCATGTCAGGCACCAGCCTGGGATCTGATTTTCCTAATTGGAGGGGCACAGGGAGAGGGGCCAGATGGGGATTTGGCCAGTGGGACCCTCTGAAACCATCAGTAAAGAAATAGTAGAGTTATAGGTTGGCAGGAATGTGAGCTGAGTAAATTTGATGGAAACATACATATTTTAATATCTCAGGTTAGAGTCTCTGGTTCTGTTTTCAGGGGATTGTTGGCCTTGAAATTTCTATGACATCTCATTATTTAACTCTTGATTTCTTCCTTTTTCTCTTAATTCCTAAGAAATGTGCCACCCCTCTTCCCTGTTTCTTCAGTGAAACTGAATCAGTGGTCTGGGGAGGATATTTCTGAGATTTTTAAACATTTCTTTAAATGATTAGGAACTTGGCAGGTAAATTGGAGATGCTGTATTCATTCAAACATTGATTTTAAATAATAGAAACTAATTCATATCTGCTTAAGCCAAGAAAAAGGAAAGGAAGGAGAAATAGGTAGAGTGAGGGGTTTGTCCTAAGTTTTCTATGGCAGGGGTGGGTCTGGATCTCAGGAGCCAGAAGTGTTAGGACCCTCCTCTCTCTTGTCTTAGGCTTCTCTCTGCCCACTTCATTCTCCTTTTGTAGATGGCTGTTCTTTGGTCCGCATGACAGCACCACTGCTTATATATGTGTGTGTCATAGGACTGGCCACTTCAGGGGACTGACTCAGTCACCTGGCTGATTAGCTCAGCTCAACTTGTCCTGATCTAACTAGCCAGTGTGGAAGGTGGGGCACACAGGATCTATAATATGAATGTAATAATAGCTTCTATAGAGGAAGGTGAGTCCAAGAGAAGGAGAGGAAGCCACTGTGAATTGGAGATTCTTTAGAAGGTTTTCCTAGAGTTACAAGTGACTCCTTTAGGGACATCAGCCACACCCGTAGCATCTGGAACAATTCAACACCTATTTCTATACTATTGATCTCTCTGATGTGTCAGTTTCAGAATTAGTTCATTCTACCAATGATAAATTCCTTAAAAATAATACCACACCCTATGTACTTTTGCATCCTCCACAACATGTATTTGATTGTCATATATTTTTCTGCATCTGTATTTTGGCTTTAGGCTCTGAACTTCTGTAGGAATGGGTTTATACAGAGGCTTTGTTATTGCAGTGATGAAAAAAATAGATTGACTGCAGTTGTATCTTATCACTGACTCTGTCTCTGTCATACCCAGGCTCGAAGCTGAAGGAGATCTTTGACAAGATCCACAGCTTACTTTCTGGAAAACCTGTTCAGTCTGGTGGGCGCTCCGTGTCTGTCACACTTAACCCACAGGGCCTGGACTTTGTCCAGTACAAACTGGCAGAGAAATTTGTGGTGAGAAACCTTGTTGCCAAAGGTATGGGAAGAAGAGGCTGGTGCCTAACCTTTAAGGCTTTCTTGAATATTAACTTAAATTCTCCCCTCTCTGTTCTCCCAGAAACAAGGGGAGGAGGAAGTGGCCTCCCATCACGAAGCAGCATTCCCCATCGCGGTCGTGGCATCTGGGATCTGGGAGCTCCACCCCAGAGTAGGGGCCCTCATCCTGGCTCACCTGCACAAGAAGTGTCCTTACTCTGTTCCTTTCTATCCAGCATTCAAAGACGGAATGGCTTTGGAAGACTATCAGAGGTGAAGTGTTGTTCTCATTACTGTCCTCAGGAGGAGAGAGAGAACTGAGATTCATTTCCCCTCCTCAGAGCATCTCTTAATGTACTTTGAACATTCTGTCAGAGAATACAATGTCTTTCATGCAAACTGGGTAGCTTTTAGAATTTGTGGATTTAAGTATCAATAATATAGTACAGCGGAAAGAATTTACCCCTGTTTTGACTATTAATAGATTTTCAAAACTGGGGAGTTTGTTCATCTCTTTAAAGATTGTTTTTCATTGTTTGTAAATGGGGGTTGTAATATTCATTACCTTCTGGGAACTTAGCTCTCAAGGTTTATATGTTGCAGATTTGATAATGGATATGAGTGTTTTGTAAGCAGAATTACAGCTACCAATGTAGTCATGTAATAATGTATTCGTAATAATGCTAAATGTAATGGTATGTTGTTACTTTTAGCCATAAATAGTAATGGATTGGTCACTCTCATTTTGACTCTATCACATTGAATTTTTTCTTACCACATAGGATGCTTGGCTACCAAGTGAAGGATTCCAAAGTAGAGCAGCAGGACAACTTTTTAAAGCGCATGTCTGGGATGATCCGTCTCTATGCCGCCATCATCCAGCTCCGGTGGCCATATGGAAACCGACAAGAGGTAGCAGAGAGGGGTTACTATGGATAATGAGCGGTCGGACCAGGGTCCATGTTAGTATATCTTACCTGAAGGAAATACCAACCTTTCAGAGGAATAGTCCCATCATGTGATAAGCTAAAGAATAGCACTGCTCCATAGGTATTCTTTAGAGAAGTGAGTATTGATTATTAGGAAACTTTTGGATCATCAGAGTCATTTGTTCAGAGACTAACTGATGCCTTGGAGACCAATTACATACCAAGGTTACATAGCTTACTTCACAGAGGAACAGACGGAGGCTTAGCAAGTTATAATGGTACACACTTGTCAATGTCAGCCACAGCAGAGGGCCAGGGCTTTGACCTGCCTGCCTAGTTCATTTTGCAAGGAATGGAGATTAGAGAGATGGAGAAGTTAGTGGACTTGGAAACCCAAAGAGAAAGGAATATAAGCTGACTGAATCTAGGAACTTGTTACTGTGCACCTGCTGTCCCAGGTGCTGTGCTAAAGGTACCAGGAATAATTAATAAAATGTCAATAAAGATAACTTTATAAGAGTAACTAGAAAAAAAAAAAAAAGAGTAACTAGGATTCCTGAAACTAAGGCTGACAGCTGTGTGTTGAAGGAATCCAGTGAAGAATGTGTGGGTCCCAATGTGTTGCAATATTTAAAAACAGAATTTGTTTGGCGTCTGTTGTTTCTGCCGTGTGGCATGTGCTTAGGTTAGGTGATCAGGGGTTTCATGTCCCCTTGGTAATGGCTGGGTGATAACGTTGGCAATTTAGAACTCTTAATAAAATGAGATTAAATCCTGACCAAGCCTCTCTGCTCCCAGACTCATCCTCATGGCTTAAATCATGGTTGGCGCTGGTTGGCACAAATCTTAAACATGGAGCCCCTGTCAGATGTGACGGCCACCCTCCTCTTTGACTTCTTAGAGGTAAGTAGTAACAGTTATCACACTGGGCCGCCGCTGTATGACATGACAAATAGACAAATAGAGACTAATGGTGAACACTAGGAGCCAGTGTTACAAATTTTTTCCCAAGCCCCAAGAGAAAGCTAGCTTTGGGTTTTTCTTCCCAGGGTACTTTCCTTTCTCTATGTGGATGTCTTGTCATTATAAAGAACAGAAAACTACATCCCAGTACAGATGAAAAGGAATTTGCTTTGGGGATATGGAAGGGACTCACTTGGAAAATGGGGGTTAGGATGCACAGTTGAACCCCCTCAGGGCCTGGAACCAGGGGCTGGAATGTCGCTGGGGACCAAGGCAGCCCCTCTCTGGGACTGCATGGTCTTCTCATGTTTGCTCCTCCTACAGGTTTCCCCCTGCTTGCTCTGCAGGCCACCTTTCTCTGCTGCTTGGCACACAATGGAGAAGATACTCCTGGGCTGTATCCCTCAGCCTCAGTGTGCTCACTCAGTGTAGTGGGACTAGTGTCCCATCAGTGGGACTGCTAATAGACAGGAGAGGAAATAAGATTAACCAGCTTGGGTCAGGTACCCGTCTCATCTAGAAGGCTGTGTACAGTCCTGTCTGCCTATAAGGGGCCCCCACTCTAGGGTAAGAATAAGGGTTTCTGTGTAAAGGAGGCAGCTCTTGAAGAATAAATGTTTGGAGCACATGCCGTAACAAATCTGAGACCACTTGGCCCATAATGCCAACAGTTTCTACTCACCTGACAGCTCCTGCAGTCACAGTAAATGAACATTGGTCCTGAGTCGTTGAAAACACGTGATATTCCTTCTACCTTGATTACCAAGGTTGCGAAGTAATGCTAATTCCTTTAAAATCAACAGTAAATTAAGTTTGAGTCACGACCTCTGAAACACCTGGCTACCTGGCACTCTGGTTAAACAGAGGTATTACTGTACGTGAGAATGCTTCAGAAGAAAGTTGGATTTTAATTCCCTCGCTTAGCTGGCTGAATAGCATTGTGGCTGAAATTCTTGATAGGAATGAGAGGCAAGGGGCTGATTATCCTTTATGACTGAGTGTGCATTTTCATTCCCTGCTCTGACGGTGCGCACCTTCCCCTCTAGGTGTGTGGGAATGCCCTCATGAAGCAGTACCAGGTCCAGTTCTGGAAGATGATACTTCTCATCAAAGAGGACTACTTCCCCAGGTATTAGACTTGTTGAGTAGACAACAGAGAATTCAGTAGGTAAAAACTCATGAAATCAGATGCCCATGGCTGCTGTCACATGCTGTTTCTTTTTTTAAAAATTTATTTATTTGTTTTGGCTGCGCTGAGTCTTCATTGCTGTGCTCAGGCTTTCTCTAGTTGTTCTGAGCGGGGTCTCTTCTTTATTGTGGTGTACGGGTTTCTTGCGGAGATGGCTTCTCTTGTTGTGGAGCATGGGCTCCAAGGGCATGGGCTTAGCTGCTCCACAGAATGTGGAATCTTTCCAGATCAGGGATCAAACCCCTGTCCCCTTCATTGGCAGGCAGACTCTTATCCATTGTACCACCAGGGAAGTTCAGATACTGTTTCTGACTCAGTCAGAAGCACTTGTGTTGAGTGAGACATCTTCAGCTCCCATCCTTCTCTCTGTTATTTGAATAAACACTTTTGAACTCTACTAAGTCTCTCTTAAATATTATTGACTAAATTAAAAAAAAATTAGGAAGATCCTGGATTCAGATCCCATTTAAAACTCTCTTGTTTTCAAAACTCTCTTGTTTTCCAAACTCCCCCAGATAATCTGGGATGGTGACAACATGCAGTCATGAAGGAAGCCAAGGAGTCAAACCCTCTCAGTAAATCAGTTGGTGAAACTGGTTGACCAGCCAGTTTCCTTGACTCTTTTTGGGGGATTCAACTTCAAGTCCCTTTCTCATCTCTCTCAACTCACTGAAGGGAGAAAGGCATTGGCAGCACCCATCTCACCTGATGATAAAGACCTTGAGAAGCAAGTATTCTCTTCTCCTTTACCCCTTTGTGTGAAAAAAGTGCTGAGACGGTTTAGCAGAGTGACAGCATTCTAAGTCTAGAAGACATCTCTGGGAATCATTCGTTCTGCCACTTCCTCCGGATCAGCAGGTCCCTAACCCCTCTCCAAAAGATATGTGTGAACCATAAGTACTGTCTTCTTTCTCTCCTTATAGGATTGAAGCCATCACAAGCTCAGGGCAGATGGGTTCCTTCATACGCCTCAAGCAGTTCTTGGAGGTAAGGTGCCCTTAGACCAGCATATCCCAAACTGTCGTTGGCTTCCAGCGTCTGTGTCTGACAAGTCTTGGACCTCCCCTCCAGACTGGTTGCAGTCTCTTACCTTTGATTTTTCTGAACCCTGTTTTTTTTTGGCTATGCCGTGTGGCTTGTAGGATCTTCATTCCCTGACCAGGGATTGAACCCAGACCCTCGACAATGACAGCATGGAGTCCTAACCTCTAGGCCACCAGGAAACCACCCCCCCTTACTTTTTGTCCATCATTCCCTCTTCACCTTAAGGGCTGCCATTTCATTATTTTCCCGTGTGTCATTGTCCTTACTGCCTGTGCAGAATAAAATACATGTGAAATATATTTAGTGAATCTTAGCTCACTGATACTTTTTTTTGCATTTTGGCCAAGGTTCTTTTCTCAGTCTCAGGTCTAGGGAACTGGTCACTTTTCTTCATGAGAACAGACTGAACTTTGAGTTAGACTCCTTTCCTTTTTCCATGTGCCAAAAAAGTTTAAGAGGTGAATTCTGACAAATCATTGAGAACCCTGTGGTACATCTACCAAGACAGCCTGATGACGTCCAGTCCCCAGTAGCTCAGTTGGAGAAACAGCAGTAGTGAACGGTGAGGCCAGTGTGTGGAGACGAGGGTGCGACAGACGCAAGGGCAGCCTGACCTTTACCCTCCACTGCAGCTGTTGCAGGAGAGGTCTTACCACAGCCTTTTCCTTTTAAACTAAGTTTTATTGGAGTGTAGTTAATTTACAATGTTGTGTTGGTTTCTGTTGCATAGCAGAGTGAATCAGGTATACATATACATATATCCACTCTTTTTGAGATTCTTTTCCCATATAGGTCATTACACAGTATTGAGTAGAGTTCCCTGTGCTATACAGAAGGTTCTTATTATCTATTTCATATATAGTAATGTGTATATGTCAGTACCAATCTCCCAATTTATCCATCTCCCCTTTCCCCCTTGGTAACCACACTTTGTTTTCTTCATCTGTGACTCTAATTTCCCTTTTGTAATCAGTTCATTTGCACCATCTTTTAAGATTCCACATGTAATATATGATATTTGTCTGACTTCCGTCAGTATGACACTCTAGATCCGTTCATGTTGCTATAAATGGCATGATTTTGTTCTTTTTTATGGCTGATATTCCACTATGTATTACGTACCACATCCTGTCAAGTGTTGGAAGCAGTGTTATCAGAGAATCATTTGGTTTTCTTTTATCTTTGCCTGACCAGAAATGTCTGCAGCACAGGGAGATTCCTGTCCCTAAGGGCTTCCTGACTTCCTCCTTCTGGCGTTCCTGATATCACTGCAGCACCCACCGTCACCGTTTTGCTGCAGAGG
Organism: Raphicerus campestris; assembly: GCA_006410735.1. Lineage (NCBI taxonomy): Eukaryota > Metazoa > Chordata > Mammalia > Artiodactyla > Bovidae > Raphicerus > Raphicerus campestris. The sequence continues at coordinate 113,065 of SJYW01021757.1, forward strand.
GGCAATAATAAAGCAGCTGAAGACAGCTGTACCTGCGAGAAGTCATGTCAGTATGTGTTTTGTGTATTTGTACCTTGTGACGAAGAGAGCAGATTTCTATGGACCACAAATCTAATAGGTCCCTTAATAGATCTGGGGACTCCTTAAAGAGGTCCGCACAGCAGAGTAAACAAAATTGGCCTTTCTCATTTTTATGGAAAATAAGAAAAAAAAATTATGAGAATAAAAGGTTAATACTTGATCTTACCCTTTATTTCCTTTGTCTCTTAAGTCTTTCAGAAATTAGGTTAATACCTTGACTGTTTCACTCTGAGCTGAAGTGACCCACTGCTTTCACTCCCCTACACCCAAACCCTTCCTGCATGCTGCCCCTTTTCAGAGTTTCTGGAATGAACAAAGACTTGAGGTCCCTTGTAAAGCAGCACTTAATAGTTGAGGCCCAAATCTTCACATGCAGGCCTGCATTATGGTGGTTTTGCCTTAGTCAGCTTGTGAAGTATTTATAAATTCAGAAGAAATGCCTGATGTAGACACGGACTAAGTCCCAGATTGCATCAGAGATGGCTTAGTGTCTGGGATTAGGACTGTTAACACATGTTATACTGAACCACGAAGAACTATTTATCCTCTCACTTTGGAATTTGGTACCTGGATGACTCAGGATGCACGAACCAAACTTTCTCAGTTTGAATTAAGATGGGCTGAGATGGAGCTTGCAGCATTGTACTTGAGCTGAGTGTCTGTAAGCAGTGAATCAGGGCCTTATAATTCTTTCCATGTTCTGAGCAATGGATGACGACAGATTTGCCTGACTAAAGCCACTACAAAAATCTGGAGTCTGGCTGTTCAGATAAGAGTGGAGATTTGCTCTATGAAAAGACTCCTTCATTGTGCAGAGGCAGCGGCCATGAATCTGTTCCTCTGTTCTAAATGTTGTATGTGGGGGTGTGTTTGTGAGGGGGTTCCCTGGTAATCTTGAACAGCTTGAAGCGACCCATTCTGTGAATTACTGACTATGGTGCCAAAATATAAATAATAAAGCTTGTTTTTTAAAAAATACCTGTTGCTCTATGTAGTTGGTTCTGTATGATCACTTTTGTATACCTGGAGCTGTGTAAATCATTAGGAGCATGGTGGTATCTGAGTCTGGGTATAGAGGAGTATCTTTTTCCCCCTTTTTTTTTCTGTTTTTGGAATTATATGCCAATAACACCCTGTTTTATCCAGCAGATGCGGAAGTATTTTGTGATGTGGACACAATGGACTGAATACTAGGAGTCGGGAGACTTGGACGCAGTTCACTGTTATGTCCATGACCTTGAGTAGATCATTCACCCTCTCTGAACCTCAGTATCCTTACCCGTGAAGCACAAGAATTGGGACCACTCACCAGATGAGTAGTTTTCAAATTGTGCTTCATAGCAGTGCCTTAGGGCAGAGCCTCCCTGTGTGTCAGGGCATATGGATCTCATGGCCACTTGCACTTCCTCTCTACCTGTGCTTGACAACTGGCAGTTTTCTGTGCATAATGACAGAACATCTTAGAAGCCACTGACTTCAGGGTGTTGAGGGAATAGGACTGAACATATGGAGGCTTTGTGCAAATTTTTAAGACTTTCCTTCAAGATTCTACTGCCATCTGCTGGAAAACTGTCCTATTAATAACAATGAAAATCGATACCAGGAGGTAAGCGGTGCCTCTTAATGGAGTTCAGCAACTCACATTTGCACAGTCTTTAGTGGAACTAATGGGCCCACATGGAACTCGGGTTCTCTCCACCACAGCATTTTTGCTTTATGTGCTATATGTATTGGAGTTCTTTGGAAGATTATACACAGCAAAGTTTTGCTCTGCCAAAAATTATGAAAGGTCACTGGACAAAATGATCTCTTAAAGTTCTTTTCCACTTTAAATTTGTACCACTCCATAGAAAACGCCTCCTACAGTATTTGAATCTTCTTTCTCTAGACATGTTTAACAGCCTTGCAAGTGTCATTTGATGCTTGGTATTCCTGTTGGGTTCTTGATGGTAAACCAAGAAAGGGGAGCATCAGGGAGGCCAGGTTTTTGATGCTCACTGATAGTGTTGCCTCCAGAGGTAAAGATTGCTGGCTGATAGCAGCAACTTCTGGGTAGTCGCATCAGATTCCTTCAAGTTAGAACACCCAGGACTGCATTCTTTTTTTAAATTCAAGTACTCACTTGCCTGCTTGCTTCCTTTCAAGTTTGACCTCATTTCTTAGGCTGAGTGCCCGTATTTTTGTCTTATCATTGTCCTACATCATTTTAAAGTAAATCTGATGGTGAATTGAAAATTCCAATGGCAGAGAAATCCAGAACATGCCTTGGTTAGAAGAAGAGCTGTTCTGGAGACTGCCCACCCAGCACTGTGGGCTTTCTTCCACTTGTCCAGCAGTGACATGATTAGATTTGGATCTCTTCTACCTCTGCCAGGAAAAGCAAAAGAGCCACAGAGCTTCACACAGGGGCCTTATCAGGCCTGGCCATACACTTCCCTTTTCTCTGTGCCACCAAATGAATCCCTGTGCTTTCATTCAGTTTCCCGTGGACTGTGGAAAGCAGATGAGAGCCATGGTCTCCCAGAAGCACCCCTTATAGAAGAATTCATCATCTAGTGTACAACCAGGCTCCATTTTTTAAAAACAAACATCAGGCTCTACAGATGATGTATTCAAGAAATGTTTCCATTTTTCTTCTTCAGAATGTTTACACTAACTATAATACATGATCCTGGATTGGAAACTGGTTCAGAAAATCTTGTGTTTGTCTTGTACAGGACATGGGGACAATTGGCAAAACTTGAATAGAGTCTATATGTTAGTTAATAGTATTATGTTGAGACCTAGTTGGCAGTTCAGTGGTTAAGACTCTGCTTCCCCTGCAGTGGTTGCAAGTTCAGTCCCTGCTCGGGGAACTAAGATCCTGTATGCCTCATAGTGCAGAAAAAAAAAAAAAAAAAGATAATAGTATTATGTCAATGTTAATTTCCAGACTTTGTTCATTGTATTGTGGTTATAATAATGAAAATACTTGTTCTTAATGTACCTGTGGGTAAGTAGACATGATGTCCTCAATTTATTCTCAGATTCAGGTGGACAAAATATATCTACAAATATGTATAAGAATAATAGAGCAAGTGTGATCAAATGTTAACACATTGATAAATCTGGGTGAAAGGCGTATGGGATTTCTATTATTGTAACTTTTCTACAAAGTTGAAATTATTTCAAAATTAAAAGATAATCCTCAGGGTTTCCCTGGTAGTAAAGAATCTGCCTGCCAATGGAGGAAGTGGGTTCGATCCCTGGATAGGGAAGATCCCCTGGAGTAAGAAATGGCAACCTGCTCCAGTATTCTTGCCTGGAAAATTCCACAGACAGAGGAACCTGGCGGGCTACCGTCCATGGGGTTGTAAAGAGTCAGAGATGACTGAGCAACCGAGCACATTAAAGTCCAACAGCCACAACTGCTGAGACCACCTGCCACAGCTACTGAAGCCTGTGGGTCCTGGAGCCTATGCTCTACAACAAAAGAAGCCACAAGAGTGAGAAACCCGTGTGCCTCAACCAGAGAGTAGCCCCCACTCCCCACAACCAGAGAAAGCCCGTGCACAGCAGCAAAAACCCAGCACCGAGAAAAGAAAGAGAAATGCTAAAGATAATCCTCTCCCCTCCTTAACAACAAATCAGGCCTGCAGTTCTAATAAGGTGACAAATTCAACCCTGAAAACAGAACGGTAATATCAAAGGTGACGGCAAAGTCAACCTATACCACCGATGGAAAGTTGAGTCTACACCAGATTTTGCAAATGCTTCCCTCTTAAACTGAAATAGGTGACATGGTGAGTAGAGTTTTAGTCCAATGGAGAATGATTTATGTACTTGTAGTGCTTGATGGTTTGAGCTAAAAGTGACATAGCATTGAAGATAGCTACATTTCATTTAGGACAGCTTTTTCCAGGAAGTTTTTCTGGAGGATCCTAAAAAAGTTCGGAAGTCAACGAAGTTCAGTAGCTAACTGTTGAAGGTAAACTAGGTGAAGTGCTAGATGAAATAAGAATGGTAGGATGTTGATGTTGGTTGAAGCTGGGTGATAGGCAGATGGAAGTTCATTGTACTATTACAATTCCTAGGTTTATCTTTGAAATCTGGGTGTCAAGAAAGAAGGACATTCTAATTTAAGGGGGAAATTATGAGCAAAAGCGTGACATTGGAAGAATAAATAACTTGTTTCAGAAGCAGCTAACATCAGATCTGGAGAAGAACATTAGGAAATTATGCTGTGGAAAGGTACATTGGCACATGTCTGTGGAGGCTCCAGAATATTAAAATAGTCTGGGTGATTTTGTAGGCAGTGGGAAGCTACTAGAATTTTTGAGAAGGTTTCATATAGTTTATGAAATGAATTTTGTGTGTTTAGGATGAAGAGGAACGAGAGAGACACTCATGGGACTTAAAAGGTTCCATGAGGGACTTCCCTTGGTGGCCCAGTGGTTAAGACTGCGTTTCCAATGCAGAGGGCACAGGTTTGATCCCTGGTGAGAGAACTAAATCCTACATGACTTGCAGTATGGCCAAAAAGTGGAAAAAAAAAAAAAAATCCCATGAGTGTACATATGAGAAATAAGCAAACTGGATCAGGAATATGTGCCAGGGAGGGAGGGGCTCACCTCCCTGCTATCTCCTACCATCCTGTTAAACAAACCAACCTGTCAAGTCCATGCTCCCAGCAGCTATCAGTCCTCTTCTCTAATATGGCCCCTGATTAAAGAGGAAATCATCATAGAATAATGTAAAATTAACAGTTCAAAATTTAACATGAAATTTACAGTGTAAACTTTTTTTTTTTTTTTTTTGGTGTAAACCATTTTCAAGTGTACAATTCTGTGGTATCAGGCACACTCAGACTGTTAACCGTCAACACCATCCATCTCCAGAACTTTCTCATCTTGCAAAAGCCACTCTGCCCCTTGTTCCCCATTCTCCCCTGCCTGCAGCGCTGGCAACCCCTGCTCTGTCACTATGAATTTGACTGTTCCAGAGTTGTTCTGTGGCACCCCACTCCAGTACTCTTGCCTGGAAAATCCCATGGACGGAGGAGCCTGGTTAGGCTGCAGTCCATGGGGTTGCTAGGAGTCAGACACGACTGAGCGACTTCACTTTCACTTTTCATTTTCATGCATTGGAGAAGGAAATGGCAACCCACTCCAGTGTTCTTGCCTGGAGAGTCCCAGGGACGGGGGAGCCTGGTGGGCTGCCGTCTATGAGGTCGCACAGAGTCAAACACGACTGAAGCAACTTAGCAGCAGCAGCAGCAGCAGCGAGTTCTTCTGTAAGTGGAATCATACAGTATTTGTCCTTTTGTGTCTGGTTTCTTCCACTTAGCAGAATGTCTTCAAGGTTCTTCCCTCCAGTCACTCTTTTGAAGAGTTGTGCTATTCCTTGCCAGCTCTGACACTGCAGAATCTCATCTGGGAAGAATACAGTCCACTTGCCAGTGTGACTTTCCACTCAGCCGTCTTCTTGGGGGGAAAAAAGAGTAGTGCTTGGCTGTTAACTTTCCCGTGTTTGTGTGTGTTAAAGAGAGAAAGAGAGAGAAAAAGATTCCCCAGGGAACATGGGCAGGTAACTTGCCATGGCCAAAGTAAGTGAAAATGTCTGTCATTACAGGCTTCCCTGGTGGCCCAGTGGTATAGAATCTACCTGCCAATGCAGGAGACAAGGGCTCTATCCCTGATCCAGGAAGATCCCACCTGCTGTGGAGAAACCAAGTGCACCCCACTGTGCACCCCAGCTTTTGGGCCTGTGCTCTAGAGCCTGGGTCAAAGTGAAAGTGAAAGTCACTCAGTTGTGTCCGACTCTTTGCGAGTGAGTAGTCGTTCCCTTCTCCAGGGGATTGTCCCAACCCAGGGACTGAACCCAGAACTCGCACTGCAAATTCTTTACCAACTGAGCCATCAGGGAAGCCCAAGAATACTGGAGTAGGTAGCCTATCCCTTCTCCAAAGGATCTTCCCGACCCAGGAATTGAACCGAGGTCTCCTGCATTGCATTGTGTATAACCTCAGATATGCAGACGACACCACCTTTATGGCAGAAAGCAAAGAAGAACTAAAGAGTCTCTTGATGAAAGAAGAGAGTGAAAAAGTTGGCTTAAAGCTCAACACTCAGAAAACTAAGACCATGGCATCCAGTCCCATCACTTCATGGCAAATAGATGGGGAAACAATGCAAACAGTGAGACTTTATTTGGGGGGGCTCCAAAAGCACTGCAGATGGTTGACTGCAGCCATGAAATTTTAAAAGACACTTGCTCCTTGGAAGAAAAGCTATGACCAACCTAGACAGCATATTAAAAAACCAGAGACATTATTTTGCCGACAAAGGTCTAGTCAAGGCTATGGTTTTTCCAGTAGTCATGTATGGATGTAAGAATTGGACTATAAAGAAAGCTGAGCACCAAAGAATTGATGCTTTTGAACTGTGGTGTTGGAGAAGACTCTTGAGAGTCTCTTGGACTGCAAGGAGATCCAACCAGTCCATCTTAAAGGAAATCAGTCCTGAATATTCATTGGAAGGACTGATGCTGAAGCTAAAACTCCAATCCTTTGGCCACCTAATGCAGAAAACCAACTCATTGGAAAAGACCCTGATGCTGGGAAAGATCGAAGGTGGGAAGAGAAGGGGACAACAGAGGATGAGATGGTTGGATGGCATCACCGACATGATGGACACGAGTTTGAGTAGGCTCTGGTGATGGACAGGGAGGCCTGGTGTGCTGCAGTCCACAGGGTCGTGAAGAGTTGGACATGACTGACTGAACTGAACTGTACTCCTGCATTGTAGGCAGATTCTTTACCAGATGAGCTACCAGAGAAGGCCCCTGTGCTAGAGCCTGGGAGCCACAATTAAATGCTGGGTTTTTGTTGCTGCGCGGGCTTTTCTCTAGTTGTGGCGAACAGGGGCTACTGTCTAGTTGCAGTGTGTGGGCTTCCCTTTGCAGTGACTTCTCTTTATATGGAGCACAGGCT
>SJYW01021757.1:122276-135083 GCA_006410735.1 Raphicerus campestris
GGTCTAGTCAAGGCTATGGTTTTTCCAGTAGTCATGTATGGATGTAAGAATTGGACTATAAAGAAAGCTGAGCACCAAAGAATTGATGCTTTTGAACTGTGGTGTTGGAGAAGACTCTTGAGAGTCTCTTGGACTGCAAGGAGATCCAACCAGTCCATCTTAAAGGAAATCAGTCCTGAATATTCATTGGAAGGACTGATGCTGAAGCTAAAACTCCAATCCTTTGGCCACCTAATGCAGAAAACCAACTCATTGGAAAAGACCCTGATGCTGGGAAAGATCGAAGGTGGGAAGAGAAGGGGACAACAGAGGATGAGATGGTTGGATGGCATCACCGACATGATGGACACGAGTTTGAGTAGGCTCTGGTGATGGACAGGGAGGCCTGGTGTGCTGCAGTCCACAGGGTCGTGAAGAGTTGGACATGACTGACTGAACTGAACTGTACTCCTGCATTGTAGGCAGATTCTTTACCAGATGAGCTACCAGAGAAGGCCCCTGTGCTAGAGCCTGGGAGCCACAATTAAATGCTGGGCTTTTGTTGCTGCGCGGGCTTTTCTCTAGTTGTGACGAACAGGGGCTACTGTCTAGTTGCAGTGTGTGGGCTTCCCTTTGCAGTGACTTCTCTTTATGTGGAGCACAGGCTCTAGGGCACATAAGCTTCAGTAGTTGTGGCACATGAGCTCATTAGTTGTGGCTCCTGGGCTCTAGCACACAGGCTCAAAAGTTGTGGCCCACTGGCTTAGTTGCTCCATGGCATATGAGATCTGATCAGGGTATGGAACCTGTCTCCTGCGTTGGCAGGTGTATTCTCTACCACTGAGCCACCAGGGAAGCCCCTAAAATGAAATTATCAAAAAAAAAAAAAAAAAACTACAGTTAGTATGCGACCCCACCATCTGCCAGGCTTCGCTGTCCATCACCAACTCCCAGAGCTTGCTCAAACTCATGTCCATAGAGTCAGTGATGCCATCCAACCATCTCGTCCTCTGTTGTCTTGTTCTCCCCCCACCTTCAATCTTTCCCAGCATTAGGGTCTTTTCAAATGAGTCAATTCTTCGAATGAGGTGGCCAAAGGATTGGAGTTTCAGCTTTAGCATCAGTCCTTCCAGTGAATGTTCAGGACTGATTCCCTTTAGGATGGACTGGTTGGATCTCCTTGCAGTCCAAGAGACTCTCAAGAGTCTTCTCCAACACTACAGTTCAAAAGCATCAAAAGGGCACATATCAAACCTTCCTAAAACTGCTAGAATAGAAAAAGGAGCTTGGAGGAGTGCCCCAGTGGCAAACTGGTTAGGATTCTGGGCTTTCACCGCTGTGGCCCAGCGTCAATCCCTGGCCCCTGGTTGTGGAACTGAGATCCCACAAGTTGTGCAGTGCAGTAAAAACAAAAAGAAAATAGAAAAGAAAAAGGAGTTTGGATTCAGTCATCCCCCACTCTCCTCTCGCTGACTTTTCAAGAGGCTGGGATGGACATGACTGGATTGGTTACAGAGCTGCTCTGCTGTTCTTTTATTTTTGTTCTGAATGAGCGTCTCTCAGAAAACAAAGAGGGCCAGTATCTGCTTTATCATCTCCCTCCCCACACCTAGCAGAGTGTTAGGCATGTGGGGAAACTGGTGGGAGGTGAGGGAGGCAGACAATAGAACCCCGGCTTTTTCAACTTGTTTCCAGAGCTAGTGCCAGATGCCAACCAGGGCAGATGAGTGGGTGGGCACTGCATAAGGCTGGAGAGACTGGGTTTTGGCCATGGCTCAAATCAGACAAAGGATCAACGAGAAAGATTTTCGTTTCTGTATCAAGCTCTCTCTGAAGGTCTCAAATCTGTTTTGCATCTGGTAAATGCAGCCAAAGCTCCCCCATCACCAGAATGATTTAAAAGAAAAATCCTTCCTTTTTTTTTTTTAAACAGCTTCTGTCTATGGCCTTGAGACTGGTTCTTTGCTGGAGCAGGAGGTCTTGGGAATTTTGGAGAGCCATGATTGTGTTAGCCATTTTGCACCCAGACTTGAAAACTCAATTAAACATTTTGCTGCTACCCACTGGAGGAAAGGCCTTGGACGCCATCAGCTGTTGTTCCCAGAAATGCGCACCCCAGGGAGGAGTTACCCAGGCCTGTTTTCTCTGCATGGAGGATTGCAGGAAATGCCTCTCGTCCTCCTACGTTTTTCCTCCAGATTCTGTAAAGCCACTTTTGAGATGTGGCCACTCCTTTTCTTTTCTCTGCACTCTGGGGAAGTGAGGGAATAGGGGAGTTTTTCTTCATGATCAGGGCTCAAGCCAGAGCAGCTTAGAAACTTGATTGCAAATCTCAGTTACAGGGAAGAAGCCAAAACTACTGAGGACAGAGAAGGTCAGGGTTGGGCCCCGGGCCCAAGTCCTGGTGCAGTGCCTACTGCCTTTATATTTATTTAAAGGGGTCGGTGCTTGGTAACCAGAAGGCGGAGGCCTTCCTGAGTTGCAGAGCTCCTGGTCTGCCTGACTGCACAGGAATGATCTGGGTGTTACTCGCTATGGCTAAGGCCCAGCTGTCGCCAGGAATGGGGGTGGGGAAAGGGCTTCCTAATCCAGGGCTTCTAGCTACAGAGCCAGGCCCTTAAACAGAAATTCCAGAAATCCTCTTTCTCTTTTCAGCATCCTAGCATCCACCATCACAATGCCTCCCTTTCCTATGGCAACTGCTACTGCTGCTGCTAAGTCACTTCAATGGCAAAGCACACTGTTTAAGAAGGTTCTGACTGCCCAGATTCAAATCCTTGCTTTTCCTCTTGCTAGCTGCCTGACCCAGGGCAAGAGACCCAGCTTCCATATCAGACTGCTCTTCTGTAAAATGGAGAAATAATATTTGAATCATAAAATTATTGCAAAAAGATTTTTTTTTAAAGGTAACACTTGAAATGGTCAGCATAGTGCCTGGTACATGAAGGAAAGTCAACTGTGGCAAGAAGAGTCTTAACGTCTTTGTAAATAGAACCAATGCATCCTATTCTACCGGCAAGCTGTCAGAAAGCTCTTGATGTAAGAATATAAANAACAGAAATTCCAGAAATCCTCTTTCTCTTTTCAGCATCCTAGCATCCACCATCACAATGCCTCCCTTTCCTATGGCAACTGCTACTGCTGCTGCTAAGTCACTTCAATGGCAAAGCACACTGTTTAAGAAGGTTCTGACTGCCCAGATTCAAATCCTTGCTTTTCCTCTTGCTAGCTGCCTGACCCAGGGCAAGAGACCCAGCTTCCATATCAGACTGCTCTTCTGTAAAATGGAGAAATAATATTTGAATCATAAAATTATTACAAAAAGATTTTTTTTTTAAAGGTAACACTTGAAATGGTCAGCATAGTGCCTGGTACATGAAGGAAAGTCAACTGTGGCAAGAAGAGTCTTAACGTCTTTGTAAATAGAACCAATGCATCCTATTCTACCGGCAAGCTGTCAGAAAGCTCTTGATGTAAGAATATAAAAAGTCATTAGCTTTTCAAACCTCAGAATGACGGACGTAAACTGCATCCTTGCCCCAACCTCACCACAGAGAAAGCTGACTTGAGTCCCGGGCACAAGTCTTCTCCTAGGGAAAGGGCACAGGAAGAAGAGAAGCACACGAGTGATCTCACCCTTTGGGACTGGGTGTTTTTCCGGCTGGGGCGCGCAGCATCCCCAGGCCGACTGCAGCAATGGCCCTGCCCCGCCCTTCACTGCAGTCCTGGAAGGGCTCCCAGGGGCGGAGGGGTGGGGGTGCAGNTCTTATGGTAGAAAGCAAGGAGGAAATAAAGTGAAAGTGAGAGAGGAGAGTGAAAAAGCTGGCTTAAAATTCAACATTCAAATAACTAAGATCATGGCATCTTGTCCGATCACTTCATGGCAAATAGATGGGGAAACAATGGAAACAGTGACAGGCTTTCTTTACTTGGACTCCAAAATCACTGTAGATGGGGACTGTAGCCATGAAATTTAAAGATGCTTGCTCCTTGGAAGAAAAGCTATGACAAACCTAGACTGCATATTAAAAAGCAGAGACATTACTTGCCGACAAAAGTCCATATAGTCAAAGGTATGGTTTTTCCAGTAGTCATGTATGGATGTGAGGGTTGGACTATAAAGAAGGCTGAGCACAGAAGAATTGATGCTTTTGAACTATGGTATTAGAGAAGACTCTTGAGATTCCCTTGTACAGCAAGGAAAGCAAACCAATCAATCCTAAAGGAAATCAGCCCTGAATATTCATTGGAAGGACTGTTGCTAAAGCTGAAGTTCCAATACTTTGACCACCTGATGGGAAGAACTGACTCACTGGAAAAGACCCTTATGTGGGAAAGATTGAAGGCAGGAGGAGAAGGGGATGACAGGATGAGAAGTTTGGATGGCACTACCAACTCAATGGACATGAGTTTGTGCAAGCTCTGGGAGTTGGTGATGGATAGGGAAGGTTTGTGTGCTGCATTCCATGGGGTCGCAAAGAGTCAAACATGACTGAGCAGCTGAACTGAACTTACACCTTAGAAGGGGTAATTATTTATCTTGGTTGAACTTGGCACATATTCTGAATATGGGTTTGCCTTATAGAGTGTCTGATCCACCAATACAGGATTGCATAGAATGTCACATTAGATCAGGAGAACCACTTTTTTTTTTTTTACTTTATTTTACTTTACAATTCTGTATTGGTTTTGCCATACATCAACATGAATTTGCCACAGGTGTACATGTGTTCCCAATCCTGAACCGCCCCCCCCACCTCCCTCCCTATACCATCTCTCTGGGTCATCCCAGTGCACCAGCCCCAAGCATCCTGTATCCTGCATTGAACCTAGACTGGCAACAGTATGTACATGACCATAGGATTTACTAGGTGTTTTTTTTTTTTTCATATTCTTTATCATCTAGAAGCTGCTGGGCTTCTAGAACAATCTTTGGATGAGGCAGCTGAGGTGTCAGTTTGGAGAAAATACCCTATAAGAATAGGATGTCATTCAGCATACAATATATATCCTAAGTTGACAACATATGTTTCCCCAAGAATATGTCCAAGAACCTAAAATTGACAGTAGCATCACCTCCAGTGACCTGGGGAATTTCTGCTATTCACCCTACAGCTCTTGACTCTGTGGGTCTAAAGGTGCTTGTTCCAAATGTAGTGAGTATTTCCACCAGAAAACACAATTAGAATCCTACTAAATTTGTTCAGTTCAGTCATTCAGTCATGTCCGACTCTTGGTGACCCCATGAACCGCAGCACACCAGGCCTCCCTGTCCATCACCAACTCCCGGAGTTCACCTAAACTCATGTCCATTGAGTCGGTGATGCCATCCAACCATCTCATCCTCTATCGTCCCCTTCTCCTCTTTCCCAGCATCAGGGTCTTTTCAAATAAGTCAGCTCTTTGCATCAGGTGGCCAAAGTACTGGAGTTTCAGCTTCAACATTAGTCCCTCCAATGAACACCAAGGACTGATCTCCTTTAGGATGGACTGGTTGGATCTCCTTGCAGTCCAGGGGACTTTCAAGAGAGTCTTCTCCAACACCACAGTTCAAAAGCATCAATTCTGTGCTCAGCTTTCTTTATAGTCCAACTCTCACATAAATTTGTAAGCTGCCACTATGGCCCAGTCATTTTGGGCTTCTTATGTCAATAAACCAACAGAAAAGGAAAGGAGTCACTATCCTGCAGTAACTGACCTAGGTCTTAGGGAAGTTGTACAATAGGGACAGGGAATACTTTGGTACCCCAGTGATGTACTAGAAAATCTTTTGCTATTCCTTTCGCCAATCTTCACAACAAGTGGACTCAGGCAACAGCCATGGCCTGAGATAGGCATGGTGACCAGTATCTCAGAACTCTCAGAGATGAAGACCATCTGGCCCTACCACCTTACTCACCAAGACCAACAGAGAAGCAACTAACAGTGGGTAGAGTACAGCTATAGCTCTGAGACCAGCTGCAGTTGTGGGGACTTCAGTTCATTCTACCACCTTAACACTATAACTTTTCCCATGATCATCTCCTAAAATCCTGAGAACTTGTTTCTGGATGGGCCTATCCCATTTGGAGGGGGATTCAGATAGTGAAAAGGGAGGACTACACTGATATGCCTCAGAGAGCCCCTTTCAGGATTAACGAACTTATTTTTTTAACTGTTGGGAATGTTAGTTGGTGACAGCTCATGCCCAAGTCCCTCCCTAGGAATTTCCCTCTATTAAAGTCAGTTACCTTACCCAAGTTTATACCACTGCCTGGACTATATCATATCCAATAACTAGTTCGGAGATGTGGCCCCTTCTCTTTCCCCAACCCATTCATATATAAAGGGCCATCTCAGCTCCAGCATTACTGATAGGATTTGTCTGAGGTCTCTGTTGCAGCTGCATCACAGTTCAACTTCTCCCTCTGCTGAATACCACTTCCCTTATGCTTTACCCTTTTCAGCTATTGATACCGAGAATTATCCCCAGTAAACCTCCACCATGCAAATCTGAGGGACTCTGTATCTGTTTTCTAGGGAACTCGATATATGACACCCAGCAACCTCACATGTTACATGGAGGAAAAGATGGAGCGGCAAAGGCCAGCACAGTATTGTAAAGCAGTTATCCTCCAGGAAGCAAAAAAAGATGCAGAGGTTGGTACTCTTAACATAAAAGGCAAGCTATGCCTAACAGGAGAGAGAAGCTGAGCGTAAAAAAGAAGGCCCTAAAACTGCTAATTGAGGGCTTTAAAGTACTAGATCAGCCTGAGTAAAGAGGACTTGTATTATCTTTTAGCTACCACCTCCATGTACTTGAACGACTAGCCCAAGTACAAGTGACTATCACATTTTAAAAATGGATGGGAAAGTTCTTAGATTTCCCTGTACTGCTGGCATGGTCCCAGATAAAGTGCCTTCCAAAAATGTGAAACCAAGTCTCCTTGATCACAAAGCCTCAAGATGTTGGCGGCAGATAAAATGTCAATATGAATGGTGGGTTTATACTTATATAAAATGGCAAATAAAAAGGAGACATCATTAATTCATTAAACAATTTATCTTATATTGGTCTTCTAAGACTTTCCAAAAACAGAAAACACTTTTAAACTTAATTCCCCAGTACAGAGGTATCTCCCCCAAACCAAACTTTAGGTGGAATCTCTGAAGCCTACTCTTCCTCCACAGACCACTGTAACTCCTTGTTCACCTTTACTGTGACAGTGCATCCAAAATCCAGATGACCCAAGATGACCTAGACAACTATCTAGAGGAATAAAACTTCTGTGGAATGCCAACTGTCTCATCCAACTTTCCATTATTCCCTGTTTATTTACACATTGTGTGTATCATCTAGTTTTCTTTCTACCCTGGGTTCCTGGTCACTTTTTAAATTTTTGGCTCTCAATTTAGATTTACAGAAAAGTTGCAGTGGTAGAACATGGTGTTCCTGTCTATTCTTCACTCAGTTTTCCCTAATGTTAACATAGCACAGAACATTGTCAAAACTAAGACATTCATATTGTTATAATACTATTTACTAAAATACAGCTTTATTTAGATTTCACCAGTGTTTCCACTAATGTTCTTTTTCTGTTGCAGAATCCAGTCTGGGATACCACATTACATTTAGTCATATGTTTTCTCTGTCTCCTCCATCTGTGACAGCTTCTTATTATTTTCTTATGGTTGTTTTTAATGACCTTCCAGTTTAAAGACTACACTTCAGTGATTTTGTAGGATGCCTTTCCATTTGTGTTTATCTGATGTTTTCTCATGATTTGATTAGAGTTATAGGTTTGTGGCAAATATACCACAAAGGTGAAGAGTCTTCCTCAGATCACCTCAGAAAGTACATGATACTGAGACAGAGACAAGATGGTGGAGTAGAAGGACCCTGAACTTACCTCCTCTCATGAGCGCTCCAAAATCACAACTAACTGCTGAATAACCATCAGTTAAAGAGACTGAGAAATTGGTTCAAGACGGTGGAGCAGAAGGACATGTGCTGATCTCCTTCTGTGACAGCACTCAAATTGCAACTAGCTATTGAACAACCATTGACAGGATGACACTAGAATCCACCAAAAAAGGGTACACATGTCTAAAGACAAAAGAGGTTAGGTAATATGCTATGAAACAACCCAAATGAATCACAGAAGAAATCAAGGAGGAAATTTTAAAAATACCTAGAGACAAAAGCAAAAAACACAGAAAAAGAAAAAACCCATGGGATGCATAAAAAGCAGTTCTAAGAGGAAGCTTTACAGTGATATATGATTGTCTGAAAAAAACAAGAAAAATCTGAAATAAACAACTTAACCTTAAACCTGAAGCAGTTGGAGAAAAAAGAACAACAACACACAAAGTTAGTAGAAGGAAAGAAATCATAAAGATCAGAGCAGAAATAAAGACAAAGAAAACAATAGAAGAGATCAAGAAAAGCTGGTTCTTTGAAAAAAAAAAATCATAACCCTCAACCCAGACTCATCAAGAAAAAAGGGAAAGGACCCAAAGCAGTATAATTAGAAATGAAAAAGGAGAGGCTACAGCTGACACCACAGANATCAAGAAAAGCTGGTTCTTTGAAAAAAAAAAATCATAACCCTCAACCCAGACTCATCAAGAAAAAAGGGAAAGGACCCAAAGCAGTATAATTAGAAATGAAAAAGGAGAGGTTACAGCTGACACCACAGAAATACAAAGGATCGTAATAGACTACTGCAAGCCACTATATGTTGATAAAATGGACAACCTAGAAGAAATGGACAAATTCTTAAAAAGATAAAATCTCCCATGAATGAACCAAGAAGAAATAGAAAATATGAGCAGTTCTGAAATTGAATTTGTGATTTAAAATCTCCCAACAAACAAAAGTCCAGGACCAGATGGCATCACAGGTGAATTCTATCAAACATTTAGAGAAGAGTTAACACCTATTTTTCTGAAACTCTTCCAAAAAGTTGCAGAGGAAAAAGCACTTCCAAACTCATTCTATGAGGCCACCGTCACCCTGATACCAAAACCAGAGAAAGATACCACAAAAAAGAAAACTATAGGCCAATATCACTGATGAATGTAGATGCAAAAATCCTCAACAAAATACTAACAAACTGAATCCAACCATATATTAAAAGGATTACACATCATGATCAAGTGGGATTTATCCCAGGGATGCAAGGATTTTTCATTATCCACAAATCAATTAGTCTGATACACCACATTAACAAACTGAAGGATAAAAGCAGTATGATCACCTCAATAGATGCAGAAAAAGTTTTTTTGCATAAACATCCGTTTATGATTAAAACAAACAAACAAACAAAACCTCTCCAGAAAGTGGAATAGGAGGAACCTACCTTAACTTAATAAAGGCCATATATGACAAATCCAGTCATCATACTCAATGTGAAAAATTGAAAGCATTTCCTCTAAGATGAGGAACAAAGCAAGGATGTCCACTCTTAACCACTTTTATTCAGTATAAAAAGAAATAAAAGTGATCTAAATTGGAAAAGAAGTAAAACTCACTATTTGCAAATGACATGATACTACACATAGAAAATCCTAAAAATGCTACCAGAAAACTGCTACAGTGTATCTCTGAATTCAGCAAAATTGCAGAATAAAAAGTTAATATACAGGAATCTGTTGAATTTCTAGACACTAACAACAAACAAAAGAAATTAAACAATCCCATACCTAGAAGAAATGCTTAGGGATAAACCTACCTGAGGAGGCAAAAAACCTGTACTCTGAAAAGTACAGATGAAAGAAATGCTGATGTAAGAAATCCAAGATGACACAAACAGATGGAAAGATACATCATGTTCTTGGATTGGAAGAACTGATATTGTCTAAATGACAATGCTACCCAAGGCAACCTACATATAAAATTACCAGTGGCATTTTTCACAGAACTAGAATTGAAAAAAACTTTTAATTTTATGGAAAGAGAAAAGGCCCCAAGGAGCCAAAGCACTTTTGAGGAAAAACAAACAAACAAACAAACAATGAGCTGGAGGAATAGGGCTCCCTGACTTCAGACTATACTACAAAGCTACAGTCATCAAAATAGTATGGAACTGGCACAAAAATAGAAACATACATCAATGGAACAGGACAGAATCCCCAGAGATAAACCTATGCACTTATGGTCTATTAATATGTGACAAAGGAGGCAAGACTATGCAATGAGAGAAAACAACCTCTTCAGTAAGTGGTGCTGATAAGCAGACATTTCTCCAAAGAAGACATACAGATGGCCAATGAACACCTGAAAACGTGTTTAATATCACTAATTATTAGAGAAATGCAAATCAAAACCACAAAGAGGTATCACATCACACCAATCAAGTATCACATCACACATCATCAGAAAATCTACAAACAGTAAATGCTGCAGAGGATGTGGAGAAAAGGGAACTCCCCTGCACTGTTGGTGGGAATGTAAACNTTTAGTGACTTTGCATAGCTGATCTCTTCCATCAGGGAGGTGAGTTTGGCGGGTCAGGCTGGGGACAGCTCACATTTTTTCTAGCATCCCAGCCTATGTCTCCTACCCTGCCTCCCAGAGACCTTGATCATAACGGCTCTTTGGATAGGTTCTTCTTACCATGCAAACCATTTAGGGAAATGTGTTGGCCAAAAAATTTGCTCAGGTTTTTCTGTAACATCTTACGAAAAACCCAAACCAATTTTTTGGCCAACCCAATAGCTGTCAGAGGAACACTGGGATGGTGAGTTTTATCTAGAACCACCAACACAATTTCAGCTGAAGTCTGGCTCATCTGGGACTATCCCAAAGAAATGCAATTATTTAAATGCATTTCTGAAACCTTAAAGTGCTTAAAAATGTTTATGATCATCATTACAGGTATATATAGTATCCACGCTACAGAGTGAACTACCTTCAGGAAGCCAGAATGCCAATACCATGGAGTTAAGATGATGGGAATTTCAGGNAAACCTTAAAGTGCTTAAAAATGTTTATGATCATCATTACAGGTATATATAGTATCCACGCTACAGAGTGAACTACCTTCAGGAAGCCAGAATGCCAATACCATGGAGTTAAGATGATGGGAATTTCAGGGCCTGTGCAAGGCCCTTAAATCACACCCCACGGAAGCCTCTTCCCCAGTGCACCTCCTTGCTGCACCTGATCCTGCCACGCCCTCTCTCTTTAAGCAACAACTCTGTTTCTGAATACAGTTTGATTCCTGCTAAAGGCTATGTTGACCTAGTAGATCAGATGCAACCAATTGGACACAGAGAAGGGCAGCAACCAGATCCATTTCAAGCTGTGCAAAAATGCATTTTAAGTGGTGAAGGCAAGTAAGATAGAAGAATTGGCTTCACATCCTTCCCACAGTCCTGAGGAGCCCTCTGATGGCTCACTCCCCAGGACTGCAGAGCTCAACTGACAGGCCTGCAGTGGTCTAGGTGTGGAGGACAACTGCCTGATATTGCTTTCTGAAGCAGAGACTGGAACTAATAACAGAAGGTGCTTGACCCCAGGTCTCCTGAGGCTACCTGAGAGAGGCAGGACAAGAGCCAAGCGTCTGCCAAAATATTCTCCTTTGACTGTCCTCCCCACTCTCAGCCTCTGCCTTCAGCTCTCCTGGTGAACACTGGCCTAAACAGAAGCTTACCAATGAAAGAATGGGACACTCAGTCAAGGAACAGAGGCCCAGAACTCAGTCAAGGTGGGAGGTGGCCTAAAGGGGATGTTAGAACGGGTCGGCCTCTGCTGTTCCAAGCTCTCCTTTGATGTCTAAGAGAGGTTGTCTGCTCAATATCCATTGCACAGCAGACCTTCATGGTGGCCTGGTTTTTCTCACCCTAACAATGGCTCTGAGAGTTTTCTGGTGGGGGGCGGGGTATGGAGGGGAGTTCTGGCCCTGGAAGCCACAAACAGCTGCCACTCTGTACACAGGGGCACAAGAGAATGAGGCCATGCCTAGGGCCAAGACTTGCCTCACTGCTCTCAGCAAAACCCACCGACAAAGCTCTGGCCCTGAAGGAGTGAACAGATGCTCCTAGCAGAAAAGATGACCCTGCTCTCACCTTGCCTTGTCACTGCTTCTCTGCAGAGGCTGCATGGGACAACCCATTCAGTGGGTTACTTGTCACACAGTTGAAACGCCTCCACTTCCCTTCCCACACAGGAAAGCAAGTTGTTCTGTGAGAGACTGAAAGAGCTGTTATTTTAGGTTTAGCTTTGAATCCTTAGAACACTTAACTTTGAATACTTAGGCACTAAAATTCAGTTATTCTCCAACTTTGCTATTTATTTGCTCCAAGTACTTTGCAAAACAACTTCTAAAACTGTGTTACAAGAGTGTGACCAAGACTGTCCTGGAGAGAGAGCAACCTGTTGGGAAGGAAAGGGAGAGTCATGTGTATAAAAGACAGTCAATGCATAAGGAACTTGTGGTACATATACACAATGGAATATTACTCAGCTTTGAAAAGGAACACATTTGAGTCAATTCTAATGAAGTGGATGAACCTGGAGCCTATTATACAGAGGGAAGTGAGTCAGAAAGAGAAAGACAAATACTGTATATTAATGCATATATATGGAATTTAGAAAGGCAGTACCAACGATCTTACATGCAAGGCAGCAAATGAGACACAGATGTAAAGAACAGACTGTTAGACTCAATGGGAGAAGACAAGGGTGGGATGTTTTGAGAGAATACCATTGAAACATGTACATTCAGTTCAGTTCAGTTGCTCAGTCGTGTCCGACTCCTTGCAACCCCATGAATCGCAGCACACCAGGCCTCCCTATTCATCACCATCTCTCGGAGTTCACTCAGACTCACGTCCATAGAGTCC
>SJYW01021757.1:138248-161201 GCA_006410735.1 Raphicerus campestris
CAGGGCTGATCTCCTTCAGAATGGACTGGTTGGATCTCCTTGCAGTCCAAGGGACTCTCAAGAGTCTTCTCCAACACCACAGTTCAAAAGAATCAATTCTTTGGCGCTCAGCCTTCTTCACAGTCCAATTTTCACATCCATACATGACTACTAGAAAAACCATAGCCTTGACTAGACGGACCTTAGTCGGCAAAGTAATGTCTCTGCTTTTGAATATACTATCTAGGTTGGTCATAACTTTTCTTCCAAGGAGTAAGCGTCTTCTAATTTCATGGCTGCAGTCACCATCTGCAGTGATTTTGGAGCCCCCCAAAATAAAATCTGACACTGTTTCCACTGTTTCCCCATCTATTTCCCATGAAGTGATGGGACTGGATGCCATGATCTTCGTTTTCTGAATGTTGAGCTTTAAGCCAACTTTTTCGCTTTCCTCTTTCACTTTCATCAAGGAACTAAAAATAGTTCCTCTTCACTTTCTGCCATAAGGGTGGTGTCATCTGCATATCTGAGGTTATTGATATTTCTCCTGGCAATCTTGATTCCAGCTTGTGTTTCTTCCAGCCCAGCATTTCTCATGATGTACTCTGCATATAAGTTTTGACCAATGCAAGTTGGATCTATGAAGCAGGGTACTCAAAGCTGGTGCCGTGGGACAACCCAATCCCCCAGAGGGATATGGTGGGGAGGGAGGTGGGAGTGGGGTTCAGAATGGGGGACACATGTACACCTGTGGCCAATTCATGTTGATGTATGGGAACAACCATCACAATATTATAAGTAATTATCTTCCAATAAAATAATTTAAAAAATAATTTCTCTACTTTCTCTTTCTTTCTTTTACCCTCACTCATAGCTTTTGATCCAGGTCTTTCCTCTCCAAGGAAAGGACCAAGAGGAATCTTTGCTTCTGACTTGAAAAATACAAATTCAGGATGCCTTAAAAACTAGAAATAAGATGTTGAAGAAAACAGTGAGTGTTAAGTGTGTCACTTAACTGAGCATTATGCCACATAACTAGCCTGTATAATATTTTTGGAATCTTTGGAGAGAATGGAGAAACAGCTGTTAGCATCCTTTTTGAAAAGTTTCACAGGGGATTACCTAGGATCTCCCTATTCTAATCATAGTGACATTTTCACTAGGTTCTACCCAGAGAAGATGTTTCCGACAACCAAGTAGTCAGTATCCCTTTGGGAGATATTAATGTATATAAGATGGATTTTGAAACTTCAAATATGGGATAAATAATGCAGATTATTTAAATGGTCTTACTATTTGGTGGCAGAATGACTCAGACTCACATCAGAAAATAGTCAAGTAGAAAAAATCCAGATGGGTTTGAAAGAAGTGATGGAAGATATCTGGCTGCTAATTATCCCTAATTCACCTCCTACTCCTTCTGGAGCAAAAGAGAGTCTGAAGCTCCACTAGTACTGTGAATGAAAACAAATTCTGGAAACAAAATTAGCATGACTCAGAGCAGTCTGGAAGGCTGGGCTGGCCTGGCATGTTCCCCAGGCTGACCCCATTAGCAACAGGAGAGTGAGGAAGCTGCCCACGTGGCTCCTGGTGATGGAGGTGTGGGTAGAGAAAGATCAGCAGACAGGAAGCCCACAGACAAGCAGAGAGAGTCACAACGGACACAGAAGGGGCTGAACCTAGGGACAGACCTGGATGGCTAGAGTCTGAGGCAGAAGATGGTCTACAGTAAAGTGGACAGTTCAGTGTTGGGGCACAGGTACCAGAGACTGAAAGATAGTTCAGAGCAAATGGAGTGGGCTTCCCTGGTGGCTCAGCTGGTAAAGAATCTGCCTGCAATGCAGGACACCTGGGTTCGATCCCTGCGTTGTAAGCAGAGTTATAGATTACACTGAATTTACACATCCATACACATCCATACACATATGCTCACACCATGAGCCCCTTGAGAACAGAATGACTCTCCCTCTTCATTCTCAGCACCTTACAACAGTGCCAGGGAGCAGGTGCTCACTGAGGGCTTTGGAATAGAAAGTTCAGAAGTGAGGTCACATGGCAGCTGGTTCTGGGAAGGCATAGATGCAGGCATTAGGTCACCACAATGGGCTATCAGTCTAAGCTGGCTTTGAGGGATAAGCTAGGAGTCAGAGGGAACAGAAGCACTGCAGGCAGAAGCAGGATTAGACATCTTACCAGCCAGCCCAGGCAGCTGAGATGCAGCTCTCGCAATAAGGAGCTCTCGAGATTTGAAACCATCTTTCAGCAAGAGGCACTCCAGCACTGTGTGCAAGAGTACAGGGCTGGAGGCAGGATTCCTGCGCTTGAGTGTCTGCCTGTTGCTTACCAGTTGAGATGGGGGGGGTGGGCAGCTACTTATTGATTCTCTTAATGCTCAATTTCCTCGCCTGTAAAATGAGAAAATAATAATTAGCACAGATAGTTGTTGTGAGGACTAAACTTACATGTTAAATGTTTAGAGCNGGGGGGGGGGGGGGCTACTTATTGATTCTCTTAATGCTCAATTTCCTCGCCTGTAAAATGAGAAAATAATAACAATTAGCACAGATAGTTGTTGTGAGGACTAAACTTACATGTTAAATGTTTAGAGCAGTGCCTAGAATGTAATAAATACTCAATAAACATTGAGTGAAGTTACTTAGTCGTGTCTGACTCTATGACCCCATGGACTGTAGCCCGCCAGGCTCCTCCATCCATGGGATTTTCCAGACAAGAATACTGGAGTGGGTTGCCATTTCCTTCTGCAGGGGATCTTCCTGACCCAGGGATCGAACCCGGGTCTCCCGTTTTGCAGGCAGACTCAACCGTTTGAGCCACCAGGTTATCCCCAATAAACATTAGTGATCACTATTATTGATTCTTCTTCTTCTCTATCTAGAAAATTTCCATGTGCTTTCTGATGGTGTAGGATGAGGCCCAGGACTTAGACTATCCATAACTCCATTGACTGACCTACCCCCAAGTGTGTCCTTTACTTTGCTGCTTGCATACTTCAAGATATCACCTTTTTTTTTTTTTTTTTTTGCAGGGGCCACTGCAGTAGTCTGCCACTCTGCTTCTAGTCTCAGCTTTATCCAGCCAAAAGTGATCTTTCTAAAATCTAGTCAGATCATCTCACTTGTCTGCCTCATATCCTTCATGACTTCTCTCAAGATTCTTTGGGTTTCCTTTCCTAAAATGGATAAGAGAGCTCTATTGAGAAATAGCTGACTCTAGGACTTGGGCAGGAAATATATAAAAATAACCTAGAACATCTTGAAGCATCAGAAAGTAAGGAAGTACTCAAACAAATGAAAAACCCTGCAAGGAAGGATGGAAGTATGTCAGAGAGACACAGGCACCAACATAAAAGAGCTCTTAATGGCCAAAACTGGGATAATCTGAATGACAAAATAGTGTTGAATTATAACTCAAAATACAAAATAAATATCCATGAGTTCATATTAATATAAGAAAATGATAGAATGAAAGCAACACACAATCAATGTTTCTGGAAACAGTGAAAGACTTTATTTTGGAGGGCTCTAAAATCACTGCAGATGGCGACTACAGCCATAAAATTAAAAGATTCTTGCTCCTTGGAAGAAAAGCTATGACGAACTTAACATATTAAAAAGCAGAGACATTACTTTGCCAACAAAGGTTTGTCTAGTCAAAGCTATGGTTTTTCCAGTAGTCATGTATGGATGTGAGAGTTGGACTATAAAAGAAAGCTGAGCACCAAAGAATTGATGCTTTTAAACTGTGGTGTTGGAGAAGATTCTTGAGAGTCCCAGTCCATCCTAAAGGAAATCAGTTGCAAATATTCATCGGAAGGACTGATGCTGAAGTTGAAACTCCAATACTTTGGCCACCTGATGTGAAGAACTGACTCATTAGAAAAGCTCTGATGCTGGGTAAGATTGAAGAAGGGAAGAGAAGGGGATGACAGAGGATAAGATGGTTGGATGGCATCACTGACTCAATGAACATGAGTTTGAGCTGGCTCTGGGAGTTGGTGATGGACAGGGAGGCCTGGTGTGCTGCAGTCCATGGGGTCACAAAGAGTCAGACATGACTGATCGACTGAACTGAAATGACAGAATAAACAAATGCTGGAGAAGAGACAAATTTCCCCTGCAGAAGAATTCAAAATAAATTATTTAGCTACTTCATTCTTGAGAAGGTAGCATAACTCCTTACTCCTTAGCAAGAGCTAAGGACTTCCTGGCGACTTCCCTCCACAGTGTATAGTATGATAAGAGGGAAAATCGAGTGACTTTATAGTGGAGAAATCGACAAACACTGTCTCTTCCAGGTGACTAAGGTCAACCTCAATAGTGTAACTCATAAGTGATAAAGTTCCCATGTAAATAGTATGTACCTTTGATGTAATGTAATGAGAATGGCACTTCCCTGGGGTTTTCCTCCCACAACTAATAACACCAGTCCAGTTATGAGAAAAACATCAAACAGACACAATAGATGGTCATTCTACAAAATACCTAACCAGGATTTTTAAAAACTGTTAAAATAAAGTCTGATAAATCATCACAGCCAAGAGGAACCTAAGAACACATAACACCCTGGATGGGATCCTGGAACAGAAACAGAGCATTAGGTAAAAACTGAGGAAATCTGAATTAAGTATTGACTTTAGTTAATAACAGTGTTTCAATACTGGTTCATCAATTGGACATATCTATCCTCTTAATGTAACATGTTAACAATAGGGGAAATTGGGTGTGGAACTCTGTACAATTTTCACAATTTTTGTGTAAATCTAAAACTTTTCTTGTAGCTCAGTTGGTAAAGAATCTGCCTGCAGTGCAGGAGACCTGGGTTCAATTCCTGGGTCAGGAAGATCCCCTGGAGAAGGAAACGGCAACCCACTCCAGTATTCTTGCCTGGAGAATCCTATGGACGGAGGAGCCTGGCAGGCTTTATAGTCCATGGGGTCGCAAGAGCTGGACATGACTTAGTGACTAAATCACCACCACCAAAACTTCTCTAAAATTTAAAGTTCATTCAAACTAAAGAAAAAAAAAAAAGAATCAAAAGACAAATTTTACCTGTTTCAGAATTCTGGTAGGCTCAGTCACCATCAGACCAAGCCCACTCCCAAAATCAGCAGCAGCATCTCACCTCCCATTGTTGCTCAGTCGCTAAGCTGTGGCAGACTCTTTGTGACCCCATGGACTACAGCACAGGCTTCCCTGTCCTTCACTGTCTCTTGGAATTTGCTCAAACTCATGTCCATTGAGTCAGTGACGCCATTCAACCATCTCATCCATTCTGTCATGCCCTTTTCCTCCTGCCTTCGATCATAGGCTCAAACTCTTGAATTTTTCAGAAAGATGACAACAGTGGCTGCCTCACGTTCTCCATGTAAAACACAGAAAGCACTCAGATTCGTTGCACCATTCTATGCAGCTGGGCACAGAATTGATGGGTTCTTAGACTCTGGAATGAGGCCAGTTAGCTCTGCTATGAACTCAGGCATATTCCTGATCCTCTGTGAACCTGTTTCCTCATCTATAAAATGATAAAATCATAATACATAGCACATAGAGTTATTGAGATATAATGAGACACTGTATAAACATTCTTAACGTAGCTGGAAGATTATGATTATGGAGTGTTATCACCTCATTCTTCCCAGACTTTGCCAGTAGAGTCCAGGGAACAAACTCTTTATGCAGGAAGAAAAAAAAAACAAAAACATACCTGCTGTCTAGAAGTTTCTTGCTGAAACCAAAGTGGACAGATATTATAGTAGTTAGCCTACATGTCAGGCAGCGAGTTGTCTAAGGAACTTGGCCAGAGCTAGCAGAGGAGCCCAAGCTGCAGTTTATTGTAGAGCTGCTTCCACAGGCTGTATACTTGGAAGGGACAACACAAATGTTAAGGCCTAACATTTACCCTAAGGCAAATCACTTGGCCATTCTGACTGGATTGATTTCCATGGAATCAGGAAGCTCTGTCTGAATGTGTTCCAGCCAACTTTCAGCTTACACAATGATTACAATCAGATCCAAACTGGTCTGAGCAGAATTTGCTAGTAGAATGTCATGAAATTGCAGAGCCAATTCTTTATTACTTCAATAAATCTCAACATACAGCGACTATAGTTTTACCAGCAACCAGTTGTGTTTTTGTAATTTTAACACAATAACAATTGAGTGTGTCTGGTGTGATGTGTTCCCACCATTTTGAGATCACCCTGCTGACTGAGCATAATTTCATTCTCCCCACTGCCATTCACCCAAGTTCTCCTTTATGACTGCTTGGCTCTTTGACCAAGTAGAGATGCCAGTGGAAGAGGACTCGTTGCAGGCATCACTCTCTTTCCTTTCTGAGGACCAGGAGGCAACTCTGTCTCCATCCAGCTGGGCAATTTCTTGGCAGAGTGGAAAAACTCCTAAAATGCCAGATCCTGAGGCTGTTTCTAGCTGTGGCAGGCCTCTGCTTATGCCTCTCAGAAAGGCACAGGAGAGAATATCTCCTTTGGACTGTAAAGAAAAGGCCAAACCATCATCTAGGCTGCCAGGCAATCCTGTCTTCTTCTAGAACTTTGGCACATACCAATTTCTTTAAAATTAAAAATTACATGTTCTACTGAACATGGTCAGCACCTTTTAATCCATTGTCTATCGGTCTATATGTATGTAGTCTGCANGCCAACAAAGGTTTGTCTAGTCAAAGCTATGGTTTTTCCAGTAGTCATGTATGGATGTGAGAGTTGGACTATAAAAGAAAGCTGAGCACCAAAGAATTGATGCTTTTGAACTGTGGTGTTGGAGAAGATTCTTGAGAGTCCCAGTCCATCCTAAAGGAAATCAGTTGCAAATATTCATTGGAAGGACTGATGCTGAAGTTGAAACTCCAATACTTTGGCCACCTGATGTGAAGAACTGACTCATTAGAAAAGCTCTGATGCTGGGTAAGATTGAAGAAGAGAAGAGAATGGGATGACAGAGGATAAGATGGTTGGATGGCATCACTGACTCAATGAACATGAGTTTGAGCTGGCTCTGGGAGTTGGTGATGGACAGGGAGGCCTGGTGTGCTGCAGTCCATGGGGTCACAAAGAGTCAGACATGACTGATCGACTGAACTGAAATGACAGAATAAACAAATGCTGGAGAAGAGACAAATTTCCCCTGCAGAAGAATTCAAAATAAATTATTTAGCTACTTCATTCTTGAGAAGGTAGCATAACTCCTTACTCCTTAGCAAGAGCTAAGGACTTCCTGGCGACTTCCCTCCACAGTGTATAGTATGATAAGAGGGAAAATCGAGTGACTTTATAGTGGAGAAATCGACAAACACTGTCTCTTCCAGGTGACTAAGGTCAACCTCAATAGTGTAACTCATAAGTGATAAAGTTCCCATGTAAATAGTATGTACCTTTGATGTAATGTAATGAGAATGGCACTTCCCTGGGGTTTTCCTCCCACAACTAATAACACCAGTCCAGTTATGAGAAAAACATCAAACAGACACAATAGATGGTCATTCTACAAAATACCTAACCAGGATTTTTAAAAACTGTTAAAATAAAGTCTGATANACTCATAAGTGATAAAGTTCCCATGTAAATAGTATGTACCTTTGATTTAATGTAATGAGAATGGCACTTCCCTGGGGTTTTCCTCCCACAACTAATAACGCCAGTCCAGTTATGAGAAAAGCATCAAACAGACACAATAGATGGTCATTCTACAAAATACCTAACCAGGATTTTTAAAAACTGTTAAAGTCTGAGAAATCATCACAGCCAAGAGGAACCTAAGAACACATAACACCCTGGATGGGATCCTGGAACAGAAACAGAGCATTAGGTAAAAACTGAGGAAATCTGAATTAAGTATTGACTTTAGTTAATAACAGTGTTTCAATACTGGTTCATCAATTGGACATATCTATCCTCTTAATGTAAAATGTTAACAATAGGGGAAATTGGGTGTGGAACTCTGTACAATTTTCACAATTTTTGTGTAAATCTAAAACTTTTCTTGTAGCTCAGTTGGTAAAGAATCTGCCTGCAGTGCAGGAGACCTGGGTTCAATTCCTGGGTCAGGAAGATCCCCTGGAGAAGGAAACGGCAACCCACTCCAGTATTCTTGCCTGGAGAATCCTATGGACGGAGGAGCCTGGCAGGCTTTATAGTCCATGGGGTCGCAAGAGCTGGACATGACTTAGNATAGTAATTCAGTGAAAGGGAATTTACACTCTGAGCTGGAAAAGTCAGGGGTCATGAGAATTTGAGACATGAGGTGAGCTGGATAAAGACAAGACAAAATGTTATTGTTTAGAATAGTAAAGAACATCAGCAAGTTAATCTATATCTATTATTAACAGCAATTTTTTAATCCAAGACCACTTGAGTTTATTGAAGCAATTAATTTAGATGTTAGTTCTACACAATGCCAAACACTGGAATATTTTGTAATAATGCAATAAATTTCAAAGGCTTTGTTTATTTGTTTTATTTTTAATCCAGGAGTTTGAGATCATGTAGTAATAGCTTTAGCATTTGGCTTTCATATCAAAGCTTTCCATATTAAGTTTTCAATCTATTAGAAGATCCATCTGAGCAAGAAAGAATATTAAGTGCCATCAATTTAGCCAGAATCTCAGGGAGATCATAAATTGCACAAAGATAAACATTTTGGAAAATGTCATTTTCCAAGTGAAACTTTTAAGTCTGCTAGGAAAATTAAGATCACCTATAAATAAAAAGGAGATAAAAATCATTATTTTTATTTTTAAAATTACTTATCACATTTCTAAGTTATTTCTAGTGAGGAGGGAAATCTCTATAAAGTTGGAGAAATAAGTGGAATAATCATAAAATAAGAAAGCAGTAAACCTTCTTTGCTTCATTCTGACACTGATAAACACTAAATCCTGGCAGGGGGGCGGTGAGGGGAGATGGGAAGTAAAACTTTTTTTGTATCAACAAGATCAATTTTGGCAAAATATCATCATTAGGGTTAGTAATGACATGACAAGGTTGATTTTAAACTTGCATTTTGTTTAATGTTATAGACCAAATTTTACTGGTTTGGTCAGAGAACAAAGGATCTTATGGAAACTATACACACTGTCTTCAGAAAAACGTACAACTTCAAATAGACAAGAATTTGCATAAATGGATTCCTAGATAACATCCCTTGCTATAAGAACCATTCCGCTCCTGAAAGAAGCAATGCAAACAAAGCTTTTATTTGCCATTACTAGGTGAATGTAAATATGGCTGTTAAGAATATATCAATCCAATGTTTTTTGTCCTTGGTAAAGTTTGACATTGTGATAATAATGATAATTCTTATAATGCTACATATTTATAAAAATTTGTGTTCTTTAGAAAAGCTATTTGTAGGACTGAGACATGAGATAAATTTCCAACTAATGATCCATAAATAAGACCTAATTCAGTCCACCAGGGTCCCATGTATAGCAGACATCAGGCCTGGCCTTGGAGGTTCCTGAAATGTGCCTTGATGCCCTGAAGTGGTGTAACAAACTCATAGGACACTGCAAAGTATCTTAAATGTTTTGAGAAAAACACAGCAACTTCTGTAGATAGCGTGTCAACTACTAGCCCAAGGTAGCTCACAGTTTCGTGTTCTATCACTCTGTATCCTTCTCAGTGATGTCATATTTTTGTAAAACTGGGTTTTGGCAGTTGCTGTGATGAGAATCAGTGTGGAGAAGAAAATGATGGTGTTAACTCCCAATCAGATTCCAAGATTTAAGAAGAGGTGCAGGCATCAGCAAAACACACATATCCCACTAGTAAGTAACTGTGGTTATTTTAAAATAAAATGCACACATTATTTTCCCTTTAATTTATATGTATTTTTTCAAAAGGGTACTGAGTTATTAGGACAAGAATATTTATTGGGTTTTTTGTGCCTATCTAATAAATAGAACTACTAGATATTCCTTTTGGTCCATGGGCACCATGAAAATTTGCTGACACATTAAGGGTACTGTGAGCCAAAAATGTTTGGGAAGGACTGTTCTAGAGGGGAGCTAACTTGAGTAATACCACATCCTTGTCTTCTAGTTGCTCAGAGAAATGTTTGTACTGCAAAGCACAGTTAAAGGTAAACTGGGATATTCGTCATCATGGGAATATAGACAAAATTCAAAGAGCTGGGAAATCTCAGGTGTCATTCTGTTAGAGGCAGAAAAAAAGACAGTTGAGATGTCATAGGAGTTTAGCCTGAAAAAAAGTAAGATTTTAATAGGTGGGAAAGAGAAGCAGGGCATTCCTCTGTGAGGACCAGCATGAACGACGGCATAGAGCATATATTCAACATCTTGTTTATCTGGAAAGAGAAGGGGCAAGGAGCGGCAAGAAACAGTCATGGTGAAAGAGCTGCAAATTTTTGCCATGGACAGGGAGAGGACATTGGAAGTTTCTGGGTAGGGGAGGAGTGTGATCAAAATTGTGCCCTAGAAAGCTGAGTATCATAGTGATATGAAAGATGAGTTACAGACTGGGAATTAGGGAGAGAGGGCTATTGAAGATAACTATAGTTTCCAGCTTGGATAAAACCTCTTGTTTGCACAAACTATGCTTTATTCACCTATGTGTTGATACGACCTAGCACAAGCCTGATAATTTGAAGCAATGAATAAATTTTAGAATGTGAGCTACCTGGGGAAATAGAGAGAGAGCTCATGGTAACTATGGAGAAATCTCCCACAGTTCAGGAGAGAGGTTAAACTCATGGTGTCAATTTGGGACTCATTCACCTAGAAACAAGAGAAGGAACTGACAAAATAAAATTTCACAGGGAGCAAATATAGATTAAAAAGAGAAGAAGCCAGTGACAGATCCCTGGGGAACACCCACCACTGGGAGCAGAGGAAGAGCTGCTGGCAGAAGAGACAGGAAGGATGGAGGGGCACTGGTGGGGTGAGAACCAGAGGGAGTGTTATCCAGGAAACAAAGCGGGACAGATTTTCAAGATGGAGACAATCGTTTGCAACATCAAGCAGATGAGTGAAAAATCTACAAGAAAGCTCATGGATGTGGTGATGTGCAGGTCCTCGGTGAACCTGGGGAGGACAAGTTCAGTAGGAGTTGTAGGCAGATGCCAGATGGCAGCAGAGGTGACTAGAGTGGTCCTTTTGGAGAAATTTGTCAGTGAGATGGATCTGGAATGAGAGCAGAAGTTTGAGCGAAAATGGATTTTAGGCTAAGTGACCTGAAGGGTCACTCTCAAACGCATTCGAGAGGAGTGGAGTACAAGCAGTTCCATGCACAAGAGAAGGAAGAGACGCTTCAGGTTTCCAACGACAGAGCAGTGGGATTAAAAACACAGTCTGTTCCTTTTATTTTGTTTTTTTCTTTCCTTCACTTCCCTCACCCTTTCCTTTCCTCTCTTCCTTCTTTACCCAGAGCCTGGGAAGGCTGGGAAGGAGTGGAGGGAAGGGCGTGGGGTAGGAAGGCCGTGCTGGAAGGGGTAAGGAAGGTGTCCACATGGAGCAAAAATGGGGTGAGGAGGCTGCATGTGCAGGTAGGGGAGACAGCCCAGCGAGCAGGCAATCTAGGTGTGGTCAGAGGACGGTTTCGCAGGCTGGTGGGGACCGCAAGGGTGTCAGGCCAGCGGGCTGAGGACGGCACGCCTGGAGAGGTGAGACAGTGACGGCATGGAAAATTTCTTACATAATGCAGGAGATCAATCAAATGACTAAATATATGAAGACTATGGGGGCTGGATTGCTCGCTGGTGGGGAAGGAAGTTACAAGAATGTAACTGGATGAATTTAGAACAAACTCTGAGGTTTGGGATTGGAATTCAAGATATCAGAGTGAGCTCATGGATTTCTATATATATAAGTATATATCAAAACAAACACAGCTACAAGGGAGTGTGTGTGTTACATAATAACACACACACACATTTCCCAAGGCCTACTGAGAGAGTTGAAGAGGCCTTGGGGACAGCAACATTCCAATAGCAATGAACATTTAACATAAACTTGCTTTTCAACAGCACTCTTTAACAAAAGAAAGCAGGAAAAATAGCTAATTCCAGGGCTTGTGGCAGGGAAATATAAGATGAGACCAACATCTCTTCTTGTGCCAGAAAGTAAGGAAGTGCTCACGGGAGGCCCAGCGAAGGGACACAGAAGCCAGTCTGAAGTTGCTTCCATTGGCTGACATGATGACAAGTTGAAATCAATATAATAATAAAAGATTATGCCCCCTGAATAAAATAGGAAGCCATGAGTCTGTTCAAATAAATAGATAAATTAATTGATAGAAAGTTTGATGAGGCACAAGGTATTTATAGAGTTTGATGGTATTTCCCACAATTTTCTCACTAAGTACAAAGGAACAAAGAGTAACTTTACAAAGAGAAGCCTGGATAACACCCCTATAATCAAGCAATCCAACTGAGCATCATCAGTGACAGATTGAAATCTTGTGCCGCCTGATAGACAGTGGTGAGAATTTCTGCTAAAGATGCTTGAGAGTGAGTGAATTCAGTTGCTCATTCATGTCTGACTTTTTGCGATCCCATGGACTGCAGCACGCCAGGCTTCCCTGTCCATCACCAACTTCCGGAGCTCAAACTCATGTCCATCGAGTCAGTGATGCCATCCAACTATCTTATCCTCCGTCGTCCCCTTCTCCTCCCACCTTCAATCTTTCCCAGCTTCAGGGTCTTTTTCTGTGAATCAGTTCTTCGCATCAAGTGGCCAAAGTATTGGAATTTCAGCTTTGGCATCAGTCGTTCCAGTCAATATTCAGGACTTATTTCCTTCATGATAGACTGGTTGGATCTCCTCACAGTCCAAGGGACTCTCAAGAGTCTTCTCCAACATCACAGTTCAAAAGCATCAGTTCTTCAGGGCTCAGCTTTCTTTATAGTCCAACTCTCACATCCATACATGACTACTGGAAAAGCCATAGCTTTGACTAGATGGCTTTGTTGGCAAAGTAATGTCTCTGCTTTTTAATACGCAGTCTAGGTTGGTCATAGCTTTTCTTCCAAGGAGTAAGTGTCTTTTAATTTCATGGCTGCAGTCACCATCTGCAGTGATTTTGGAGCCCCCCAAAATAAAATCTCTCACTGTTTCCATTGTTTCCCCATTGATTTGCCATGAAGTGATTGGACTGGATGCCATGATCTTAGTTTTCTGAATGTTGAGTTTTAAGTCAACTTTTTCACTTTCTTCTCTCACTTTCATCAAGAGGCTCTTTTGTTCCTTTTCACTTTCTGCCATAAGGGTGCTGTCATCTGCATATCTGAGGTTATTGATATTTCTCCTGGCAATCTTGATTCCAGCTTGTGCTTCATCCAGTCCGGCATTTCACATGATGTACCCTGCATACAAGTTAAATAAACAGGGTGACAATATGCAGCCTTGACATACTCCTTTCCTGATCTGGAACCAGTCTGTGGTTCTACGTCCAGTTCTAACTGTTGCTTCTTAAGCTATATACACATTTCTGAGGAGGCAGGTCAGGTGGTCTGGTATTCCCATCTCTTGAAGAATTTCCCACAGTTTGTTGTGATCCACACAGTCAAAGGCTTTGGCATAGTCAATAAANCTGGGGAGTTCATCTTTCAGTATCCCATCTTTTTCCCTTTTCATACTGTTCTTGGGGTTCTCAAGGCAAGAATACTAAAGTGGTTTGCCATTCCCTTCTCCAGTGGACCATGTTTTAAAGATGCTTAAATTCAATCTAATCATCAGGAAACATCAGCAAACTGGAATCAGGCACATTCTTCAAAATAACCTCCCTGCAATTTTCAAACACAGCAAAATCTTCAAACATGTCATGAAAGTTGGAAAGACTACAGAACTATTCCAGACTGAATGAGACTAAAGAGACACAACAGAATATAATGTGTGTATCTAAGCTGGATCTGTATGTGGTAAAGGACATTGTTAAGACAACTGGCTAAACCTGAATGGGGTCTGAAGATTAGATGGTGTAATGAACCAATGTGAATTTCCTGATTTTGATAGTTGCATCCTGTTTATCTAGGACAATGCCCTTGTTTCTAGGAACACATATAAAAGTTAAGGGGAAGATGGTAAGATGAGAGTAAGACTAGCATCGTACTTTCAACTGGTCTAGAAAAAAAGAAGGTTTTTGTCCTGTGCAGTTGATCCATGAACAACACAGATTTGAACTCTGCTGGTCCACTTATATGTGTTTTTTTTCCCACTAAATATGTACTAGAGTACCACATATCTTCCTCTATGTAAAAAGACAGGGGCGTGGGTCCATGAAGACTGGAGTTTTACTCTCGATGACACTTAATGATTCTCAATCTGAATGAGGTACTGACTCTCAACAGCTTTAGATTATGCATTTGTATTTTCCCAGCATTAATGCAACTAACATTTAGCATGTCTTTAATTACAAGAAGTTTATGGCATCTCCATAGAACTAATTTCAGATTCTACAGCCTCAGGATACTGCAAACATGTTTAGAATATGTTTTCTTTAAGTACTGAATTCCATCAGACTATTCCAGAGAACAGACTACCACTCTAATCTGTGTTGGGTATTTGTAGGCTGTTTCTTTTATTATCTGATGATAATGCTGATAACATTCTGAATCACCAGGGGCTTCAGAGGATCTGACCACCCTTCCTCTTCTTCCTTATACCAATCCATGATGAATACCAAATTCCTCTATTTTGGTTATCTTTTATATTAGTCAGTGTTCTCCAGAGAAAAAGAACCAAAAAGGCATGTGTTTGTGTGTCTGTGTTTATTACAAGGCATTGGCTCATGTGATAATGGAGGCTAAGAAGTCACAAGATCTTCAGTCAGGAATCTGGAGTCCCCAGTAGAGTGGATGGTTTAAGTTATAGTTCTAGTCCAGAAGACTGAGATCCAGGAAAGCCAGATGTGTACTTCTAGCCTGAAATATTGGCTCTTCTTGAGACTCAAGAAGTTCCTGGCAGGCCAATAGCTAAGACTTCCCTGGTAGTCCAGTGGCTAAGACACCACACTCCCAATGCAGGGGGCCCAGGTTCAATCCCTGGTCAGAGAACTAGATCCCACATGCCACAACTAAAGGTCCCTTGTACCATAAATAAGACCCTTTGCAGCCAAATAAGTAAATAATAATTTTTTAAAAAAGATATCCCTTCTTATTTGTAGGAAGATCAGCCCTTTTTTTCAGGCCTTCATCCTGATTGGATGAGGGCCCCCCATATTGAGGAGGGCAATCTGCTTTACTCTATCAAGTTACATGTAAATTTTATCCAGTGAAAGTAAAAGTGAAGTCGCTCAGTCGTGTCCAACTCTTTGCAACCCCATGAACTGTAGCCTGCTAGGCTCCTCCCTCCATGGGATTCTCCAGGCAAGAGTACTGGAGTGGGTTGCCATTTTCCTTCTCCAGAGGATCCTCCCGACCCAGGAATCAAACCTGGGTCTCCCGCATTCCAGGCAGACGCTTAAACCTCTGAGCCACCAGGGACTCCATAATTTTTTATCCAGGAACACCCTCAAAAGAAATACCCCAAATAATGTTTGACCTTATATCTGGGCACCCTGTGGTCTAGTCAAATTGACATATAAAATTAACCACTACTGCTTTATCACAT
The DNA here is from genome assembly GCA_006410735.1 of Raphicerus campestris. Lineage (NCBI taxonomy): Eukaryota > Metazoa > Chordata > Mammalia > Artiodactyla > Bovidae > Raphicerus > Raphicerus campestris. The sequence goes on from SJYW01021757.1 coordinate 153,828, forward strand.
ACAGTAAGATTCATGAATTTTAAATGAGCAATTCAATGGACTTTGACAAATATATAAGTAGTATAGCAACTACCACAATGATGATACAAAACATTTTCGTCTGCTCAGTATGCCTCCTTGTGCCCCTTGCACTTAATCCCTTGCTCTAAAACCCTGCCTCTGACAACCATTGACCTGCTTTCAATCACTATAACTTTGCCTTTTCTAGAGTTACATAACAGTGGAATCACATAGGATGTAGTCTTTTAGGTCTGGCCTTTTCACTTAGCATAATGCATAATGATTTATTCATATTGTTAAGCATATCAGTAGTTCAGCTGTTTTGATTGCTGTGTAGTGAGTGATCCATTGTATGGATACACCACAATTTGTTTGTCCCATTCATTCACTGAAGGACAGTGAGTTGTTTCTGCTGCTACTGCTGCTAAGTCACTTCAGTCATGTCCAACTCTGTGCGACCCCAGAGACGACAGCCCACCAGGCTCCCCCGTCCCTGGGATTCTCCAGGCAAGAACACTAGAGTGGGTTTCCATTTCCTTTGGTAATTACTAATAGACCTGCTATGAACATTTGTATATAGGTCTTTGTATGTAAGTTTTCACTTCTCTAAGTACCCAGGAGTGGGACTGCTGGGTCATATGGAGAGTATGTATGTAAGCTGCCAAAATGTTTTTCAGAGTGGCTTTCTCATGTTGCATTCCCAGCTGCAATGCACGAGAGCTCTAGTTGCTAAGTATATCCTAGTTAACAGTACTTCAGGAGCAATCATGAAGGAAGTGTAAGAAGGAACAGAAGGAGAGAAACTGGATGTTCTAGAAACTAAGCTACCTTAACTGAGAAAACTTCAGAGTGTACATACTTGAGGCAAAAGTAAGAAGGGAAAAAATGATGGGGAGAGGCAATTATCACTTAAAATGTAGTGAATATTTGCTGAAACAAAAGGAATTGCAGGTTGTGAAAATGGCCTGGGGCAGAGAGAGTCAGAAGAAAAATAACTCTTATTTAGTAAATGAGGGCCACAGTTAGGAAAAACAGGCTTGGTGAAGAGAGAGACAAGTGTTCAATAGAGNTGCTGAAACAAAAGGAATTACAGGTTGTGAAAATGGCCTGGGGCAGAGAGAGTCAGAAGAAAAATAACTCTTATTCAGTAAATGAGGCCACAGTTAGGAAAAACAGGCCTGGTGAAGAGAGAGACAAGTGTTCAATAGAGGACATTTCCTCCCCTTGTTTATCCTGTTGGTCTTCCTGCAGTGTGCCCTTGTTATTGAGGAGCAGTTTGGGCTTCCCTGGTGGCTCAGAGGTTAAAGACTCTGCCTGTAATGCAGGAGACCTGGGGTTCAATCCCTGGGTCAGGAAGATCCCCTGGAGAAGAAAATGGCAACCCACTTCAGTATTCTTGCCTGGAGACTCCCGTGGATGGAGGAGCCTGGTGGGCTACGGTCCACGGGTTGGCAAAGAGTCGGACACGACTGAGTGACTTACTTTCTTTCATGTTTTTACTATTAATTAAGTATAAATATACATATAAGACTCATCTGCAAGAGGGCATATAGCATAACACAGTGTCTCTAAAGCCTTAATATGCCTGGGAATCACCTGGGCATCTTATTAAATATAGCATCTAACTCAGTAGGTCCAGGGCAGGGCCTGAACTTCTGCGTTTCTAGTGAGGTTCTATGTGGGGACAACACTGTGAGGCTGCAGACTGCAGGCTAGTGGTTATGCATGTAGACTTTGGAGCCAGACTGCACAGGTTCAAATCCTACCTCTGTCACTTAGAGCTGTGAAAGCAGGTCACATTTCTTAGCCCCTCTCCCTCAACTTTCGCATCTGTAAAATGGAGATGACTGCAGTACACAATACCTCACAGAGGCACTTTGAGGATTACATGCGTTACTGTACGTCAGCACTGAGACCAACGCCAGGCACACAGGAGGTGCCGTACCATATTCCTTTAGTGTTCAACAGGTGCCACTGGCCCAGCAGCACGGTGTCTAACAGCTTTAACCCACGCTGATTGGGTCCTGCCCAGTGTTTTAGTTCCTCCTGGGTTCTGTGACATACTTCTGGTGGCAGCCACTGGTTCTAGCAGTGGTGCTAATTAAGAAGCCCATTCAGAGTCACCAGGCTGAGACTGTCCCAGAAAAGGAAAATCCACTGAAAGGGCTTCAAAGAGAGAGAGACTGACCATTCAATGTATTTTACCTGGTGGATATGTCACCAGGTTCAGCCCCATGGGGTGGCCAGGTCTCCACACAATAAATATTTCTACAGGCTGGACTGTTGCTGGCACGGTGCTCAGAGAGTGTGTGTGAAAGAATTTCCAGCCTAACCCGAGGGCACAGCTGTAGCTAAGATTGCTGCACCCGGTGCCCTTCCCTCCAGGAGAAGCAGGCAGTCACTCGGCCACACCAGCCAGTGCACAGACTCTCTATTGCTGTTTGCATCCTGCCCCTTTAATCTGCCTCCAGCACCCCTGTAGACAGCCTAATTGGTCCTCTGGATCCAGCCCTCTTTGGCCTGTCAGCTCTGCTCTATGTTCATGGCCTGCTTTCATCTCCCTGCTTGCTTGGCACATTTCTCTGTTCTCATTGCTTTCTGATACTAAAACGCAGCTTACAGAGCTTGGATGATCTTCATACCATTTCTGCCTCCCTGTTAGTAACCGTACTAGAGAAACAGCTGTTAATCTCAATTAAGTTTTGATTGCTAATTAGCAGCTACCTGTCAGGATCAAGCAGCTCTTTTCCTGGTCCCTTTAGCTATTTCTCATGCAAGCGGTACAGTTGGTTTCCATGAGAACCATTTAACTAGACACCTTCTTGACCAAAACGGCCACATCTTCTGTGGCTTTTATAATATCTTTCCAGTAAGCTCTGAAGTTCCTTGTCTACTTCCTGCTCCCTGGTTTTCTTAGTTTCATTGTTCAGCTAGTTTCCAGTGGAAGCCTCTCCATCTCTATTGCCAGTGTGTCTTAGAAAGGAAATCAGGGGATTAACAAGCCCATTAATTGAAGTCAGGTTAAAAACCTGTGCTTTAAAATTTTGTCTTTAGACTTCCATTCTGTAGTTCTGCATGTAAGAAGCCTGGAAGGTGCCACTTTATCCTAACAGATAAAAAGTTGATCAAACTGAAAAGCCAACAAATTGGAAGATTTGATTCTTTCAAACTACTCTTTTCATCACTTCCAGGAGACCATAGAGGAAGTAGAGACATGTGCTTCACCTTTTAATGATTTCCTTTGTGATTTCTTCTCAATAATTTATGCTTAAAGAGGACATTTCACCCTATATTTACCTCTAGCATTTAATGGGTTAAAGGTCACTCATGGCAATTTATTTTAGACTGATAATTTAACTTTGTTTCTCCCAATAGTTAACCATCTGTCCCAGAACCATTTTTTCAATAATGAATCTTTTTCTCACTGATTTGTGATACCACCTTTAATATACACTAAGTCTGCATCTATACTAGGGTCGATTTCTGGGCCATCAAATCCATTACATGGATCTGCCTGCCAATTCTTTTGTCAGTAGTACACTGCTTTAATTATTGAAGTTGCATTATCTGGTAGGGCAAGTTCTCTTTTGTTAGTCTTTACTTACAATATATCCTTGGCTATTTTTGCCTTTTATTTTTAAAATTATTTTGTCAGACTCTCCTCTCCCTATCTAGTACTTCCAAGAGGACTTCATACAACTGCTAAGAATTTTCTGAAATACTGGCATCACTTTTCCAGTGCAAAAACACTATATCAATTTATTTAAGACTTCTTTTACATATCTCAAATTTTCACAGTGTTCTGCAAACAGTCACATACTTTCCTAGGCATTTTATCATTTTTGTTGAAATTATGAAGTGAAACTTTATTTTTCATTTAGTTTCTCATTTCCATTTTGAGAGAGATTTGGGGGTGGAGTAGGGGGGATATTTGCAGTAAGAGAATTCAATGTGAATTGGGGGTTTTGGCTCATGAATGTGGGTGTTTATCTTGGATTTCAATATGTTTGAATTAATGGCAGCGCTTGGTGGCTCTTGACTAAAAACTCATAATAATATGCTTGCATTATGCTGGATTTTCACAATAAAACAAAAAGAATGTTAAAAATCTAATAACAAAAATGTAATTCAGAGTTAAGCTGCTCTTCAGTAGCCAGGGACAATGGGGTGCATCAAGCATACAATTAAGCAGATACCCTCTTTTTCATTTTATCCAAGACCAGTTCACTTAGCGCCTGAGTATTGCTAGAATATGTCAGCTCCTTAATAATATTTTTTAATTTAGTTGATATTCCCAAATGATCTTTCCAATTTTGAATGATGTTTTGTACGTTGCCTTTAGTTCACAAAGCAGAATGTATTCTTCCAGTAATAAAATCTTATCCTGGTACTAAAACTCAGTTAGGCATGCTCTGAAGATATGCTAACATGAAAATGCTGTTTCATAATGCTGAGGGATATATAAATTTGAAGAAAAGATTATCTTAGAAGAAACTCTTACTCAAAAAGTTAAATGAGCATAATTATAAAAAAAGAGAGAAAAGAAGAAAATCTCAAAGCCTAACAATCATCAAATCTAAAGTATTTCATCAGATCTAAGATCCCACTATTATAAAACACACCACTACTTTGTGAACTGCAAAGAAATAAAAAGATTCTACCAGGTATATTATGTCATGCTGTAGATTATAAGATTCATTCTAGTTTTAGAGATTTTAATATTGAGGGGGAAAATGTACTTTTTAGAATCAATGATATATGTTAGAATGCTTTCTGTAATTAACAGAAACCTGATTGAGAAATATGTTGGCTCACATCCTGGAAGCTGAGAGAAGGACAACTTCAGGAAGGGGCTAATCCAAAAGTTCAATGTTGTCATTAAAGACCCACTATCCTATCACAGAATCAACTTCATTCTCTAAGACTCGTTCTCTCTCTAGGTAAAAACATAGATGTCAGCAGCAAATGGAGTACCGAATTCCATATTTACATTGAGTCAAAGGCAGAGGACTATTTCCAAATAATTGAAAAGAAATTTCCTAGACGCCCCTAACCAACTTCTGGTGTTCTCAGCAGTCCAAATCCAAACTGAGTCACTTCCCTAAATAAACTACTCTCGGAGCTGTGTTGTCCAATATAATGAAGACTCACTCTTATGGTTGCCTGCAGAGGGAGATGGACCCTCGCTTAAAATTTGGTTGTATTGAGAATGATGCCATATACATACACCAAGGATATGAAGTTTCATAACTTACATGACTGAGGTCTCTAGAGAGAGCAGAGCAGCCCCCTGTAACAGAGTTGAGACAGCTTGAGAGTGCAGAGATAAGAGGCTGGCCTGATTGCTTATTATAGTCAGGGGTGGGGCCAGTAGGAGTGTTCCCTTGTGTGAGCAGGAATCTATGTGGTTTGAATCATCCATCAGTGCCGAAAGAGGGAGCACCAGGCTTTCTTCTGAGCTGGCATAGATATGGGGTAAATGATGAGGCTTAAAGGGTATCAGAAGTCAAATATCAAAAAAATAGAGTTCTTAGTATACTCTCTAAAGGTGATTGTCTATATTTAAATAATTTAAGTTAAATAAAATTAAAAATTCAATTCCTCAGTCATACTGGACATATTTCAAGTGCTTGGTAGCCACACGTGATCACCATCTCAGAAAATACTGTTGGACAACACTGGTTTCTAGAGCAAAGGTCAGCAGACTTTAGCTCAAAAGCCAAATTTCATCCAGTATCTGTCTTTGTATAGACTTCTAGTTAAACCTGGTTTTTACATTTTTAAATGGCTGCAAAAAGTCAAAAGAAGAATATTTCAAAGTGTGAAAATTACATGAAATGAAAATTTTGGCTGCCACAAAGTCTTCTTGGAACTCAGCGTGTCCATCATCTTTGCATCGTTTGCTCTGCTTTCCGGCTACAATGGCGTTAGGAGTTGCAGCAGAGACTGTCTGAGCACCAAGCCTCATGTGTTTACTGCCTGGCCCTTTATAGGAAAGCTTTGCTGGCCATGGTCTTCAGGATCAGGATGCACCTCTCCAATCAGGCTCACTCCTGGAAGCATGGGGTCAGCTTCCTCGAAGTCAGATTGGGCACACGGAGAGCTGGAGGATGCCTGAGCAATCTCAGAGCAAGCAGAGCTGGAGGCTGGGCAGGCACCACTGACGTCCACTACATCGAATAGAAAACAGACTCGTGTTTAACTTCTGTNACGGAGAGCTGGAGGATGCCTGAGCAATCTCAGAGCAAGCAGAGCTGGAGGCTGGGCAGGCACCACTGACGTCCACTACATCGAATAGAAAACAGACTCGTGTTTAACTTCTGTATGAAACTGAAATGATGGCCTCCAAAGGGGACCTCTCTACTCACTAAGCAAATGACATTTCTTGCTATAGCATGGCAACCTTTTCACACTAAGACATAATACTTGAATTCTACTTTATGTTCATGATTTCATGCAAGACCCATGCATTCTCAATCCTGACATACATTTTATGTTAGTCCATTTGCTCTGTTACTGCTGGTACTCATAAGATACAAAAATTCAAATCAATTTTTTGTGTCACAACCTTCATGCTCATCTTTTCCCCTATCCCCTCCACCTCCCCTACCCCTGCCTCCTGATTTTCTGTCAACTACTTAAATTTCTTTTTTTTTTTTTTTTTGCCATACCTCATGGCTTATGGGATTTTAGTTCCCCAGCCAGGGACTGAACCTGGGCCCTTGGCAGTGAGACTGTGAAGTCCTTATCACTGGACTGCCAGGGGAANACTGAGCAACTGAATAACAACGGTAAATAAACAAATGGAACAGAGTGTAGAAGAGCTGTGGGAAAATATCAAAAGGTCTAGTACACTGATATCAAAACAAATGCAGAACTTTCTTGCCAAAATTCAACATCCATTCATGATTAAAACTTCTCAGCAAACTAGGAATAGAGGAAAACTGTCTTAAGATAAAGGGCATTCTTCTCGGAGTCGAAGGCTAACATCATATGTGAAGACTGAATACTTTCCCCCCAAACTTTCCTTGTTCTTGTGGGGAACAAGGCAAAAAATTGTTTTCTAATCATTCCTCTTCAACATTATACTAGAAGGCCTATCCAAGACAATAAGGCAATAAAAAGAAAGAAAAGGCATACAGATCGGAAAAGAAGAGATAAAATTCTCTCACAGATGACATAATTGCCTATGTGGACAATATAACAGAGGTCCTAAAACTGATAACTCAGTTCAGCAAGGCTGCAAGGTACATGGCCAATATGCAAATATTATATTTTTGTATGTAAGTAGTAAAATTTAGAATTTGAAGTTAAAAATAGCAACATGATTTGCAGTAGCCCTAAGTATAAGATCTATGTCTTGAAAACTACAAA
>SJYW01021757.1:162123-193865 GCA_006410735.1 Raphicerus campestris
TCATTACAAGAGTAAATTGAAGCCTTTGGTGCACTATGGGTAGACATAGCAACCTTAAATACATTTCAACTCATCAGTAAACTGGTTCAAAACTACATACTAAAGGCATCAATAGGAGAGATATGCCATTTACAGACAGAAAGAGTATTTATCTCAGTCTCAACTGTGCTACACAAGATGTCCAGCTTTCAACAACAAAATGCGGCAGATGAAAAAGCAAGTAAAAACAACACACTGCAAAGAGGCAAAGCAAACAATAGAAACAGACTCAGATATGCAAATGTTGGAACTTTCGAACAAGAGATTTGAAACAACTGTTATTTATATGTTAAAGACTCTAACTGGAAAGGAGTACAACAGACAAGAATACGGTGGGTAATTTCAGCAAAGAAATTAAAAACATAAACAAAGGTCACGTGGAAATGCTTAGAATGAAAAAGCCACAGTAAATAAGGATAGCATCACTGACTCAATGGACATGAGTTTGAGCCAACTCTGGAGGATGGTGAAGGACAGGGAAGCCTGGTGTGCTGCAGTCCATGGGGTCACAAAGAGTCAGATGCGACTGAGCAACTGAATAACAACGGTAAATAAACAAATGGAACAGAGTGTAGAAGAGCTGTGGGAAAATATCAAAAGGTCTGCTACACTGATATCAAAACGAATGCAGAACTTTCTTGCCAAAATTCAACCTCCATTCATGGTTAAAACTTCTCAGCAAACTAGGAATAGAGGAAAACTGTCTTAAGATAAAGGGCATTCTTCTCGGAGTTGAAGGCTAACATCGTATATGAAGACTGAATACTTTCCCCCAAAACTTTCCTTGTTCTTGTGGGGAACAAGGCAAAAAATTGTTTTCTAATCATTCCTCTTCAACATTATACTAGAAGGCCTATCCAAGACAATAAGGCAATAAAAAGAAAGAAAAGGCATACAGATCGGAAAAGAAGAGATAAAATTCTCTCACAGATGACATAATTGCCTATGTGGACAATATAACAGAGGTCCTAAAACTGATAACTCAGTTCAGCAAGGCTGCAAGGTACATGGCCAATATGCAAATATTATATTTTTGTATGTAAGTAGTAAAATTTAGAATTTGAAGTTAAAAATAGCAACATGATTTGCAGTAGCCCTAAGTATAAGATCTATGTCTTGAAAACTACAAACCATGAGAGAAATCAAAGAAACTTAAAGAAATGAAGAGAGACACTGTATTCACAGATTGTATCAATATTGTTAACGCGTCAATTCTCCCCAGACTGATTTACAAATCCAAAGAAATCGCAGTGAAAATCCCAGGAAGATTTTTTGCTAATATTGGTAAGTTGTTTGTAATATTTATATGAAAGAAGAAAGGAACTAAACTAGCCGAAACAATTTTGGAAAGGAAGAAAGCTGCAAGACTCACACTGCACTGATCCCAAGGATTACGATAAGCTACGGCAATCAAGACAGTGAGTTACCAGCAAAAGAATAAACACACAGATCAGTGGAACAGATGAAGATTCCAGAAGCAGACTCACACATATGTGACAACTGTTTTGTGACAAAGGTGCAAAGGCAATTCAGGAAGAAATGATAGTCTTTTCAACAGATGATACTGGATGTCCCTATGCAAAATAAATTTCACCTTGATCCATACCTTTTACAAAACGACTCAAGTGGACCATAGACTAACAAGATACAAGGCAAATCTATAGAATTCAAGCTCCTAGAAGTCAAGGACGTTCAATTTATGTCTAATTATATTTAGTGAGTAATGACTAGATTACACAGAACCGTTCCTCCTCTATGAAGGGATCCTCAATATCAATATCTCTGAGCTTCCCCTGGGCACCTGCTAACAGAGGGAAGTCCAAATTCAGAACTTGGCACACAGCAGGCCCCCAGCAAATGTGAGTACCCATGACAGCATCTAACAGATGCCCTTCTGTTGTCCATCTTCTCCTCTGAGTCTGTGTGGTTCTACTTTGCTATAAAGTTCTCATTTCTGTTCATTATAAGAAAAGGTAAATCAAAAGAGACCTAAAAATGCTGGTTTTCTCCCTTGGCTCCTGCTTCTGTCCAATTTGTCCTTCTTTGGGGACCTCTTTGTGTCAGTCTCTGGCTGATCAGTGTTCACACCACGTCCTGATTTAGTATAACCTGCAATTTTCATGAACACGAAGAGACATTCACTCCCTCATCCAAATTAATGATGAAGGCATTAAATTAGACCATCCCCGACAGCCATCTCTGCACCTTCCTACAACTAGATACTTGGCAATTTATCAATAACCTTCCTTTATGATCTTGTAGCTAATTTTGCAAATAAAATTTCCTGAGACATATCAAATCTTTACCAACATAAGATATATTACATCTCTTACATTTCCCCTTCATCTGTTCATAACTCTGTCAAAAAAAAAAACAACAAAAAAAGCTATTGTGCTGGCATGATTTGTTTCTTTGAAGCCTAAGCCACTTATTGTTCCTGATACCATCACTTTCCTGATACTTAAACACACAGACGGACACACACACACACACACACACACACACAATTATTATGGCTGGATAAGATATTTACAGGGTGATAGTTGCCAGTACCTCTCTTTTTGCCTTTCTCACTTTGAAGAATAGGCTATGTTTCATATTCATGGCAGTACATCAGTCTTATAATTTTCCTGATTCTACCAAGTGTTTAGCCTGATTTTCTATGATTACTTTGTGAATCTTATCAGGAGACCATTCTCTGAATCTTGAGCTATGTCCTGAGTGATTCAGGCCAGTGTCAAGGAGGTCCCTGTCTCCTCCCAGTGCCACGGAAAAGCACTTTCCAGGCTCCAAAAGGGAAGCACAAGAATCCTAGGTTCTGACATTGGTGGAAATATTTTTAGGACATTCCTGTGGAGATACACAGTTTTAGAAAATGATAAGAATTACAGAATCAGTTCAGAATAGAAATTTTGCCTCATTTACGTGTGGCTAAAAATAAATTAGGAATTTTGGCCATTTTAATCTCTTAAATATTTTACTTCTTTTGATGCCTTGTCTTTTTAAAGAAAGGAAGTTGACATTTATGGAAAGCCTATGGTAGGCCAGACATTCTCTAGCTCTCATTTAGTCCACATAACAACCCTTAATATATATTTTATTATCCCCATTTTACAGATGGCATTGTAGAGACTGTGATTATATGGATCTGCCTAAGGCTACAGGGCAAAAGATAGGTCTGGGACTTGTATGCAGTCTGTGTTATTTCAAACAACAGTCATTCTACGTAGACCATACTATTCTTTAATCTGCAGAAAATCATTCCATGACTGTAGATACGTCTCTTAACTACTCTTATCCATTTCCTCACCTGTGAAAGAAGAGGTGGGCATAGCTCAGTACTAGGATATGTGATTGTTCCAATACTCTGAGAACCCTGAAGAATTTGAATTCAGGGCAAGAGAAGACTTGATGCTTTTCTACAGGGAATAGCCAGGACATGGAAGCAACCTAGATGTCCATCAGCAGATGAATGGATAAGAAAGCTGTGGTACATATACACAATGGAGTATTACTCAGCCATTAAAAAGAATACATTTGAATCAGTTCTAATGAGATGGATGAAACTGGAGCCGATTATACAGAGTGAAGTAAGCCAGAAAGAAAAACACCAATACAGTATACTGACACATATATATGGAATTTAGAAAGATGGTAATGATGACCCTGTATGCGAGATAGCAAAAGAGACACAGATGTATATAACAGACTTTTGGACTCTGAGGGAGAGGGAGAGGGTGGGATGATTTGGGAGAATGGCATTGAAACATGTATACTATCGTGTAAGAAATGAAGCGCCAGTCTATGTTCGATATAGAATACAGGATGCTTGGGATTGGTGCACGGGGATGATCCAGAGAGATGATATGGGGTGGGAGGTGGGAGAGGGGTTCAGGATTGGGAGCTCATATACACTCGTGGCAGATTCAGGTCCATGTATGGCAAAACCAATACAGTATCGTAAAGTAAAATAAAGTAAAAATAAAATTAAAAATAAATAAACAAATAAAATAAAAGTGGGAAAAAAAGACAGAAAAAATGTAGAGAGAAGGCAATAAGAGGAGGGAGGAATTGGCCTAAGTAAATATGGATGAGGTTCATGCATATTCAGAGAGCTTAACAACTAGAGGCAAGTTTGCAGTTTTAGGATGCCTGAGGAACTGAATTCCCTTCAAAGTTGCCTTAGATATTGCAACAAAAAAGATGAGAAATACCTGGATTTAAAAGTGCATGATTTTTGGACTGCTGCTTCCAACTCTTAAGTTTCTATACTGCATCAGGTCATCAAAAAGACAGTTGTTTGCACTGAGGTCCATCCCTCTGAAGAGCATGATTGTGTTTACTGATATTTCCAGAAACCCCCATCACTTTGAGAATGTAAATTATTTGGGTACTCTTATGTTTTATATCCCTTTCCCCTTCTTCCTTTATACACAGAAGATGACTTTTCACATGATTTACTACCTAAATTTAGTGATCTAAAGTTGTAACAGGTGCCACTACTTATATGATTGACTACACTTCTCCTTACCTCCTTTCCTCCCGTCCCACCTTTTTTATGGAGCACTGTTTTACTTTAAGGAGTTACTGTGTTCTAATTGTAGCTTTTACAAATGGTATCATATTTTAAAGAATTCAGTGGGCACAACTTTAATTAAAAATTCTCTATACTTCCATGGAGTGAAGTCAGTCTAACTCTTTTAAAACTCCGATGGATCGAGTATTTTAAGGAAGTGTCCTTTCCTTAGCAGCTTCAATACAGTGAAGTCTTTTAGGACAGATTTCTGTGCACTTTTGGATGATAGGTGAGGATTGGAAAAATGTGGGCTAACTAGTAGAAACTGAAGACTGAAGTAATTCTTCAATCACACTGAAAAAAGATGTATTTAAAAAACTGAGATTCATGTAATTTTTTGACTTGATTGAACTACAAACTCTCAGCAAGAGTTTGATTTCCAGCCCATGATCCAGACCAAAGAGGTTTGGATGAGCTTCAGTTAAGTATGCAATTCCAAGCTCTCGGCATTCTGCTCATCAAGAGTAAAGGCATGTTACAGATGACAAGAGGTGGAGCTTCTGAGTCCTCCAATTTCCACTGTCTGGGCCATTAGCGAGCGTTGCACAGTATCTGAGCACATAATGCCAGCATGGCATCCTTTCCCAAGGCAGCTACTCTGCTACCCCACTCTGGTTACTTCCCTAGGCTGGGAACACAAAGGGATGGCAAATCTAGGATAGCAAATACCACTGGCATAATATCATCAGGGATGCAGAGTGGCGGGGCCACGTGGAGCCCCAATTTTCTATCTTTAAAATGTTTACATAAAGTGTCTGGCAAAATGCTGAGCTAGAAAGCACAATAAAGCCCCCCTGGCATCTGGCGGCTGTTGGTATTGTCTAATGAATGCAACAAGCCCATAGTGAGGGCCTGCTTCCTGCCCATTCCTTGCCAGGCTCTGAGATGACAGACGGAGGGCTCCTGTCCAAGCAGAGCCTGCAGAGCCCCTCCCCAGCCCATGCTCTTCTCAGGCACACATGCCCAGAGACCCCCGCCGCCCCCCAGGCTGGTTAGGCCTCTGTCATGTGCTGCCTTCTCACCCAGCTCACCAGGCCTGTGGCTCAAGAAATTTTGGGGCGGGGAAGAAACCTTGGCCAATGAAATGCAAGAAGAGTTTTAACTTCTTTATTCCCCAATTTCTGAACCTAGATGGTCATGAGAACTTGATATATGCTTTTGTTTCCCTTAGTGCCTCAAAATCCATATACTTCTTAGTTCAGGCCTAAAGGTAACATGCTTTGCTGCTGCTGCTAAGTCACTTCAGTCGTGTCTGACTCTGTGCGACCCCATAGACGGCAGCCCACCAGGCTCCCCCGTCCCTGGGATTCTCCAGGCAAGAACACTGGAGTGGGGTGCCATTGCCTTCTCCTGACATGCTCTGTATGAATATAATAGCCAAGGTGTCACTGCTCGTTCTGAACACATCTTAAAGTTGTAGACATGATGCCTGTTCTATAAAAGGTTTTAGGAAACTGCCACTGTCTGGCATGTGCAGGAGGTTTACGTGTGTATGTGTGTGTAGCATAGGTTATATATGCTCTTTTAGAAAAATTATAAAATTGAGAAATACTATAACTGACCTAAAGTCCTGCTATCCAGAGTCTATTTCATTGTTAATCTTCTAGACTCTTTTGGTTTTCCATATATGTGCATCTAAATTAAAAATGTAGACATCCTGTAATAAAATAGGCTGTATTTTACATACTGATTTTATTCTGCTCAATAATACTGTGACCCTCTTTGCATGTCTATAAATGTATTCATATCTCCATTCCAAATGACTAATAAATACCATAATTTAATCAATTTTCTATTATCAGACTGTTTTAATTTTTTACTCATAAATGTGATATGAATATCTCAGGCTCTACTAGCCAGTGAATACAAATACAGTCTCATTAACATTGATTTCCAAAATTTAGTAACCCTAGGGTCTCCACTCTCATAGTTTTCAAAGTCTTCCTCTTGAAATAATTCCCAGAGTCTAGAGAGGGCTTCCCTGGTGGCTCAGACAGTAAAAGAATCTGTCTGCAATGCAGGAGACCTGGATTTGATCCCTGGGTCAGGAAGATCCCCTGGAGAAAGGAATGGCAACCCACTCCAGTATTCTTGTCTGGAGAATTCCAGGACAGAGGAGCACGACAGTCTATAGTCCCCGGGGTCACAAAGAGTTGGGCATGACTGAGTGACTAACACTTTCACTTTCAGAGTCTATAGGAGTGCTCAGTGTGTCAGCGGGTCATTCCTGGCTGCTGCTTGCCTCCATGGCCAACAGATTCACTCCATGCCTGGAAGTTCCACAGGGATACGCTTCAAGTTGAACTTTGCTTCTGTTGTCTTACCAAGTCATCACCATGTTCTGAAGATCTGTTATTTCAAATGTCGACATAACCAAAATATCATCAATGCACTTGAAAATTGACTTTATTGCTCTACCATTCCTGAAAGTAAGAGGGACCGTGTATATATACTATGGTCAGCTAGGATTCCATAGCAAGATTGCTCAAAGCCCGACTGTCTAGTGTGAGTGACACACCCTCTGGTTCTTGCATAGCTTCTCTCTCTGAGTGCCCTCCCCACTTCCCTAGTAATAGGAGGATGACCCACCATTCCAGTTTGCAGGGACGTTCCTGATTTTAGTTAACACAGTCCCCGTGTTCCAGGAAGCTCCCAGTCCCCTACAAGCCAGAATGGTCAGTCACTAATAGAAGAACTGGTTCAAGTACTGGCATCAGCCAACATGCTATGTTTACCACATTGCCCCCTTCCAAGACTAGGCCCTTTCACTCGGCCTGGCTTGCTTTCTTCTCTATGATAAAATTCATCCTAGGAACCCCCAGTCTCATTTCCCCTGGGGCCACACTCACCGCATACCTGATATGTCTGAACCTCAAAAAAAGGACAATGTTTCAAATAGTTTATCCTCAAGAAGCTCTTCAGTGCTTTATTTAGCCTTGTGTTCAGCCTCTCAAACAAATGGGTACAAATGCCCCTCTGGTAGGAGAGATGCTGCCTGACCCTACTCTAGAAATTCTGGAATCCCATCACTTTCACATAAACAACACTCTGATGAACATCTAATACTTAGAGCACTTTGTAGAGATCTGATTGTTCCTTTAAGACAAATCCCCCAAAATATAATTAATTGCCTTTGACTTTTGATACATATTGCCAGAGTGCCTTTTGGAAAGTCTGTTCCAATGAGCTGTTTTTTAATTTATTTTTTAAACCATGCAGATTTGTATCCAGGATGAAAAGAAGCTCTGACCTGTTTCTAGGATAACAGAGAACATTCCAAGCCAGAGGGTAAAGCGAGAAGACTTGAGAGGAGGGCTGGGAAGAATAGTTTCAGAGTCGCCTGAAAGAAGGTGAAGCTTTAATAAGGCCCCTCCACTCAGAGCTTTCTGATTCCTGGGCAGGACCTTCTCCTGGAGTTTTCCAGTGGTCCCTCTAGCTGCTTTCACTCAGATTCAAATTCCTATAGGCTGTCCAGGTAGACCCCAGCCAGGGAATTTGCACTTGGAAGGAAAATAGAAGCTGGAAAAATTGTATATCAACTTGCCCTCTTTTCTTGTTTGATTGCCACAGAATGTGTGGCTGTTGGCCCTCAGGAAATAAAAATAATGAGAAATCCTAACCCACGTCACTATTAGCAAAATGAAGACATTGTCTAGTTGGCTGGAGAGTCATCAAAGGTAGGGTGGGGAATTTTGCTTTGGACAAAGCTCTGGGAACAGTGTGGGTCACTGATCAGGGTAACTGACAGGGCTCTGTGTATCTCGAAACCCCTGGTCACAGGTCTCTGGGCTGCCTGGGTTCAGTCCCTATTGAAGGGTTGGCTTGGGACCTCCCAGAATCAGGCAGGGAAAAGTGAAACCTGGAAGCATGGAACATATCAAATGATTTTTTTACCCTATACGGTACACCAGGGGCTTCCCTGGTGGCTCAGAGGTTAAAGCGTCTGCCTCCAATGCGGGAGACCTGGGTTCGATCCCTGGGTCAGGAAGATCCCCTGGAGAAGGAAATGGCAACCCACTCCATTATTCTTGCCTGGAGAATCCCATTAACTGAGGAGCCTGGTAGGTTGCAGTTCACGGGGTCACAAAGAGTCGGACACGACTGAGTGACTTTACTTATGGTACACTCAATCCACATGCCAGGATGAAAAATACAAGAGATGTGTGTGTGCCAAGGGCATGTATACTATTTCAAATCTAAGTAAAGAAAATACAAAGCATTCAAAATAACGAGGCTTGGACTCCCCTGGTGGTCCAGTGGTTAAGACTCCATGCTCCCAATCCAGGGGCCCTGGTGTGATCCCTGGTCAGGACCCCACAAGCTGCAACCGAAGAGTTCAAATGTAGCAACTAAAGATCCTGCATGCTGCGATGAAGATCAACGGCCAAACATCTTGTGTGCTGTAGCTAAGACCCCATGTGGCCAAATAAATAAAGATAGATACTAGAAAAAAAAAAAAAAAAAAGCAGGTCTTCCCTGGTGGTCCAGTGGTTAAGAATCCATCTTTCAGTGCAGGGGACACCAGTTTAACCCCAGGTCAGGGAAGACCCCACACAGCACGGGGCAGCTGAGCCAGTGCACCACAGCTACTGAGCCCATGTACCACAATGACTAAAAAGCCTATGTGGCCTAGAGCCTGTGCTCCACATCAAGAGAAGCCACCACAATGAGAAGCCACCCTTGCAACACAACTAGAGAATAGCCCCCGCTTGCTGCAACTAGAGAAAGCCTGAGCACAGCAGTGAAGACCTAGAACAGCCCAAAACAAGTAAATAAATACTTTTGAAAAATAACAAAATAAAGCAGATGCCATGCTTGCATGAACAATCTGAAATTCTCCTCATGCAACAGTTACTGGCAATTGTTGGCCCTTCAATGGGCAATAAGGAAATAAGTAATATTACCCATTCAGTTCAGTTCTGTCGCTCAGTCATGTCTGACTCTTTGCAACTCCATGAACTGCAGCACACCAGGCCTCCTTGTCCATCAGGTCTGATAGAAATGCTGAGTGAACTGACTAGATATATATTCACATCATTAACCATCCAAACTAACACAAATAAAAGGCCCAACTCCCTCAGCATACGGGGAGGGTCTGGAGCAACACTTAGTCCTAATTGAACAAGTGTTTCCAACTAGGAAGAGGCTTCCAGAATGTTCCACTTTGCTCTGAGCTGCCTTGACTTCAAGGAAAAACAAAACTAAAAAATCACTGTTTTGAAGGTCGTGCTGAGACAATGTTTCTATTTGGATGCTTAACTCTCCTATGTCCCCTGGGGGGGAAATTCCAGCAGAACATATAGGAAACTTGGTTTCGAGCCCTAGAATGTCAATTGTCTGGTTGTATAACCAAGAGCAAGTTGCTTCTCCTTTCTGAACATCAGTTTTCTGGGCTTTAAATTGAAGAGTTTGAACTAAATTGTCTCCCAGAATCTTTTCACTTCTAATATTAGCAAAATAGCTCTCACCAAATATATAACCTGCATCTCTTTTGAGTTTTGGAAAAGTTCAGTTTAAAACTATCAATTGAATTTCTGCAGCCACCATTTGGAGAGTAACATGCTGAAGTCCAGATTCACCTTCTTGCCCTTCATAGTTTACTGTTGCTGTCGTGAGTGGCCTTGGGCAATGGCAATTTCCCAAGATCCTTGGGCAAAAAAAAACCACCCCGAAAGTGCAGGCTTGTGCCATTCACTGGGTTTCCTTGGCTTCTCGGAAGGCAGATTAAATGTCCCTTTGCCACTGTCACTATTATACTCCTTCTATATCTTATCCTTTTCTGAAGTAGCTATGATGCTCTCATCTAGACTGCAGACTCTAGATAGACTGATATTTAGACTTCTCCAAGTTCCAACTAAATGAACATCTGAATTGAAAACATTGCTGTCATCCAATGTCTTTATCTATAGGAGGTGGGAAGGAATAGCTAAAAGAAATAGAGGGAGAAGGTGGAGGTCCTGCTAACAGTGTGTTAAGGCTATAGAGGGATTTGAGTGACTCCCAGTTGTTTCTTGAGAAGGTCCTTTGGCTGTCCCCTCTTCCTCTTCCCTAAAAATCTCCCGAGGACCTACTATAAAGAGCCATCTCGAACACTCTGCTGTCTCCCTCTCTGTGCATTCTCTAGGAGGACTGGGCTGCTCAAATGGCTTCTGTTAGTGCTATTCAAGAAAGACAACTCTCTGTTCTCCTTGAAGCCCACCTCTCCTTGTCTTCCCCAGGCTTGTCTTTCTCATTGTCAGCTGGAAGACTATATAGCCAAATGACGAGCTCAAAATAGCACACACCCAGTGGGCAAGTAATGTAACTTCCCTGGGCCAAAGTTTGGTTATCTACAAGATGGGAACAAGTGTCTATCTCATGTACTTGCTGTAAACTTTAAACACTGTAATGTGTATAAAATTCATGCTCGGCACAGAGTAAAAGCTGACTACAATGTAGTTATCGAGAAAGTAATGATTTGGTTGATGTTGGTTGGTGGCATAATGTGAAAGGGGAAAGCTCATTTTTATGTATCTTTCAGGTTTCAGATTTCATTGTAACACAAATGTAATTTCAGTGAAAGCAACGGGATGAGAGTGTACAGTCCTTCCTAGGGCCACTAACTTGTGTGTATAAAATTAATGCCCAGCACATAGTAAAAGCTGAATAAAAGGTAGTTATCTAGAAAGTCTAAAAATTTGATGCTAGTTGGTGGCATAATGTGGTAGGGGAAAGTTCATTTTTATGTATTTTTCAGGTTTCAGATTTCATTATAGCACAAATGTAATTTCAGTGAAATTACAAGCAACAGGATAAGAGTGTTCCTTCAGCCACTACCAACCCTGGGAATTAACAACACTAAGAGGGCTATTTAGACAGTTGAAGGTTACATATTTACAGATGGGATTTTAAGGGTGAAAGCCCATTTGTAACCCTAAGGTGTTTAAACAACCCTGCAACTTGATCTCAGATTCTCCCAGCAGTATCTTAACTCCTCCAGCCTCCTGTCTGCTGAGCCAAGCCCTCCTTCTGTGGCCACCTGTCAGTTGCTGTAATGGCTGGGGCTTTGTGTGGCTCCCAGCTGTAACCTGATTTCCACAACTGTTCAAGGGGTGCTGCAGCTGCCACAGAATATGTACGTTTTACAGCGTTGCACAGTGGCGGGGGTCAATGGCATGCCTCTGAACAGTTTCTATTCATTTACGTACTCACTCAGTAAAACATGCTGGGTACACTTACTATGGGCCAGGCCCCTGCTAACTATGCACTGGGAATAGAAAGGGAGTGAACCGGGGCCTCTGTCTTCCAGGCTGGCGGACTAGCAGCAGGTGTAGACAGACAAAGACATATCACAACACAGCATCATGGTACAAGAATAGGCGTGGACACACACCTGAAAGTAATTAAGCACCCAAGGCTGGGGGAGGAAGGGATGACTTTCTACAGAAGGGACTTTTGAGTGAGCTGTTAAGCATCTCTCTTGGCTCTCCCCTCAAATCCATGCCTAGTTCCCATGTCACTGTCAAATAAGTTCCCAGTTTCTTCTTCACTTCATCTTTGCATCCACATCTCCTATCACCAACGCACCCCCAGGGACACTCCCATCCAGCATTAAATCCTGGCATTTCTGCTTCTGTCTCCCTTCTCCTTTTCATATCTTTGGTCTAAACTGTAATCACTGCACACCTGGACCCAGTTAGCTCCCCCTCCTCCAGCCTGAACAGGTTCCCTCTCATCTATCTGACACAGATCATCGAGAATCATCTTCCTCCAGTGTCACTTAGATCACATTGCTGTCCTCCTCATATGCCCGTAAAGGCTCCCAGCTGCCTCTCAAATCATAATAAAACTCTTTCAGTCTCGGAATTCAAGGCCTACTACCAATTAGCCCTGCTTTACCTAACTGCCGTCCATTCCTGCCCAGCTCAGGTTGGCCTGCCTCGCTCCAGCCAAGCAAAGCCCTTCCACCTGCGCTGCCATCCTGAGGTGCCCGAAGACAACCCTGTGTGCACATTTGCAGGTGTGTGCATATGTGTGGTGGGGCACGGCGAGGAGCTTGCAGGGGAGGGAGGAAGAGAGAAAGGAAATCACCACTCCCTTCATATTCTGTTCTAGGGAAATTTTAAAACACGAGCACCAGAGGTAGAGAAGGAAAAAAAGAAAATACTCAAAAGAAAGTNCTCCCAGCAGTATCTTAACTCCTCCAGCCTCCTGTCTGCTGAGCCAAGCCCTCCTTCTGTGGCCACCTGTCAGTTGCTGTAATGGCTGGGGCTTTGTGTGGCTCCCAGCTGTAACCTGATTTCCACAACTGTTCAAGGGGTGCTGCAGCTGCCACAGAATATGTACGTTTTACAGCGTTGCACAGTGGCGGGGGTCAATGGCATGCCTCTGAACAGTTTCTATTCATTTACGTACTCACTCAGTAAAACATGCTGGGTACACTTACTATGGGCCAGGCCCCTGCTAACTATGCACTGGGAATAGAAAGGGAGTGAACCGGGGCCTCTGTCTTCCAGGCTGGCGGACTAGCAGCAGGTGTAGACAGACAAAGACATATCACAACACAGCATCATGGTACAAGAATAGGCGTGGACACACACCTGAAAGTAATTAAGCACCCAAGGCTGGGGGAGGAAGGGATGACTTTCTACAGAAGGGACTTTTGAGTGAGCTGTTAAGCATCTCTCTTGGCTCTCCCCTCAAATCCATGCCTAGTTCCCATGTCACTGTCAAATAAGTTCCCAGTTTCTTCTTCACTTCATCTTTGCATCCACATCTCCTATCACCAACGCACCCCCAGGGACACTCCCATCCAGCATTAAATCCTGGCATTTCTGCTTCTGTCTCCCTTCTCCTTTTCATATCTTTGGTCTAAACTGTAATCACTGCACACCTGGACCCAGTTAGCTCCCCCTCCTCCAGCCTGAACAGGTTCCCTCTCATCTATCTGACACAGATCATCGAGAATCATCTTCCTCCAGTGTCACTTAGATCACATTGCTGTCCTCCTCATATGCCCGTAAAGGCTCCCAGCTGCCTCTCAAATCATAATAAAACTCTTTCAGTCTCGGAATTCAAGGCCTACTACCAATTAGCCCTGCTTTACCTAACTGCCGTCCATTCCTGCCCAGCTCAGGTTGGCCTGCCTCGCTCCAGCCAAGCAAAGCCCTTCCACCTGCGCTGCCATCCTGAGGTGCCCGAAGACAACCCTGTGTGCACATTTGCAGGTGTGTGCATATGTGTGGTGGGGCACGGCGGGGAGCTTGCAGGGGAGGGAGGAAGAGAGAAAGGAAATCACCACTCCCTTCATATTCTGTTCTAGGGAAATTTTAAAACACGAGCACCAGAGGTAGAGAAGGAAAAAAAGAAAATACTCAAAAGAAAGTAGTGGGGTGGACCTCTGTCCTACCAGGAGGGGCTGCTGCCTACCAAATGTGGGCAGCTGAAAAGGCAAACTAGCCAACACCAGGTGCTTCGGCTCGTCGTGGTACACCACCTCCTGACTTCCTTCTGTGTGGCCCTGCATTGCTTTTCCCAGGCTGATCTCTTAAGTAACTTTGATGTGTAGATTCAAGTCATTCCTATCCTTAAAACCCCTCTAGTCTTCACTCAGAGGGTCCTCCTCCTCCAGCACCATCTCATGCCACTTTCCTCTTTCCTCACCATGCTCTGGACATGCTGGGTGCCCTTCCAGTCTTGGGAATACTCCGGGTGCTCCCACCACAGGGCCTTCGCACATGCTGTTCCCTCCACCTTACATCTTCTTGATCATATTCCTTCTTCAGCTTCCATGTTCCCCCTGACACGTTCATTGTAATTCTCTATGACAACAATACTCTGTCCATTCCGTTCACTATAATCTACACGTAGTAGTGTGTTTTCCAGTGGGCTGATCACCTCCATGAGTACCCTATAAGCTGCTTGTGACAGAAAACTGTCTTGTCCACTAAAGTGTTCCTAGCACAGAGTAGGAGGGGAAGACCTTGCTCAGCCAATACCATCTGGAATTTTCTAAAGCACAGACAGCTTGTGATTGGCCCAATTTTTGGTCAAGAGGAAACAGTCTGGTCTTCTAGGAAGCTTCCTTCTAAAATGTCTTGCACACCCAATCCCCCAGGCCACTGTCTCTTGTTTTTCAAAGTCTGCTCAAGAATCTCCTACATCTAAGACATTTTCCCAAACTAACTTTTCCTGATTCTGGACCAGGACTTGCAAATTGCAATGCCTGCAGAGACCAGGCAAGTAGCTGAGAGGGACAGACCAGGTGTAGGGTACCAGGGAGCCCTGGGGACCATGGTTAACTGCCCCACATAAAGCTTATGTCCCATATAAAGGGGACAGTCCCTGCTCAGCCCAAGTGGGTGTTAGCATGCAAGAAAATCAGGCCGTGTATCATTAGATTTTCCAACTTTTCAAGATAGCTAAAGAAAGAAACCTGCGTTTCCATATGAAACATCCAGATCTTTAACATGGTGAAGGATATTTCTGCAATCTGTATCAGCCTGATGGTCAGTTTCTGCTCTATTCTTTCAAGGACGTTGCTTGTGTTTATCTGTGATGAGCATGCTTTGCTTGCATTCCCGAGTTCTGAGCCGTGTCTGGTAGACGGGGCCAGGCTTCTCCGTGGTCCAGAAATTATGCCCTTGCCTTCTCTGCAGTCCCTCCAAAGCACCTGTAAGCGCCAAATGCTACTCTCCTGTCAACACTGGCAACTAACAAAGCGTCTCTTACAAAGGCAGCAACTGCCTTTGCCATTTGGGGAACAGAAGCCTGGCCTATTACATGCAGAAGTACCGCACTTCACAGAGGCTCATAGATTTTGTTCATTAGGCCTTCAGCCCTCAATCAGTGTGAGGGTTACAGACTCTCTCCACTTCATCCATTCTCCTTCTGCCTTCATGCCTTGTTAAAAAGTATCACAGCCTTTGTTCTAAATTCCAGTCTCTTTTGTGCTATGATGATAATGTTAACTTTGTAATTATGCATAAGTCAGCAAACCAGAGTACTGCCTTATTCATCCAGCATCGTCAGGAAATGAGGTGTTCTACATAATTAAATTGTCCAGATAACTAGAGCTAACCAACACTTTAAAGATCAACATTTAAAAAAAGGCTAAATGGAAGCATCCCCAAACGTATTATATACGCTTTTACCTTCTTTATTTTTAAATTATTTTATATCACCTTTTTTCCAGAATAGAAACAAAAGAGTAGAGACTGATAATTAAGTCTTCCTCCTGCCCCAGTGTCCCAGCCTCCCACTTCCCTATCCCTGACGATGCTACCAGCTTTTGGGGTATCTCCTTTTGCAGATATTCTATATGTACACATGCATTTTTTCCCCACAAAACGTGACATGCTAGGACACAGTAGTGCACCTTGCTTTTTAAAATCTCCTATCTTAATCATCAGTCTTCATCAGTACATTAGAGTTCCTCATTCTATACAATGGTAGCATCCTGTTTCATTGTGGGGTGTGGCATTATTTACTTAAGCTGTTCCCTACTGATAGGCATCTAATTGCTCTAATCTTTTGCTATTATAAAAAAAATTGCTGCAATTATAATCTCCTTATTTACTCCATTACTGTAGATGTCTGAGGATATCTGTAGGTGAAATTCCCAGAAAACAATCACCGGGTCTAAGAAAGGATACATACATTTGTAATTTTGATGACTATTGTTGCACTGCCCTTCACAGAGCACACATCATGTTTTCTCTCTTGCCATCACTGTATGAGCGGATTTGTTTCTCCACACCTTCATTAGCACCATATGTGACCAAACTTTTCTTCTGAAGTTTGGTCAGTTGGTGAATAAAGAATATAAATTCAGTTACTTTTTAAAAAAATGTGTATTATAGACTATGGCTCCTATAAAGTATCCTTCTTTGTCTCTTCTAATATGGTTTGGCTTGAATGTCTGTTCAGATCTTATGCCTACCTTTTATTTATTTAATTGTTTTGATGTCTATAGCATTCGTATTCCCCAACTGAAAACCAAAGTGTCCCTAAATTGATGAGCTCTGGTATGTAAATGGAAAAACTCACAAAGGAACAAACTACTGATACATTCAACTACATAGATAAATACCACAAACAACGAGCAAGATAATGCGGACACAAAAGGGGACATACACAGCAGGGTTCTATTTATGTAAAATTCTACAGTAGTTATGCCTACTTTCTAATTAGGTTGTTCCTTTTCTTATTTGGTGGATTTTAAGAATTTTGGGTATACTGTGGGTACAAGCCCTTTATCTGATATCAGTTTTGCAAATATTTTCTCTGAGTCAGTGGCTTGTCTCTCAATCACTTACTCTTAATTCAAAGGCCTTCTTGTTCTGAATGAAGTTGTATCTTTTCCTATTTTAAGAACCATTTGTATTTCTCTTTCTTTGAATTGTGTAGACATGTCCTTTGAGTCTGTCATGTTAATGATGTAATAGACCTCAGGAAATTTAACCCCTATTTGAGAACTGAATCATTAGCATGAACACTGATCGCTATACTATACTGTGGTTTTGCAGACTGCTTTGTTCTCTTGAACTCTTATATTTGTTTTTGGCTTTGGTTTTAGTTTTCTCTTCCCTCCCTAGGTTTTAGGATAAATGTCTGTCTTTCAAAACCCTTGCACTATCTTGTAATTTACTACCTCTGATAGTGAGACTTTCTGATACTCAAACAATAGAATTTGTTATAATAACCTTGGAGGCCTGATTCTCGAGTTGAGTCCGTAGGTCATAGCACACNCAGATCTTTAACATGGTGAAGGATATTTCTGCAATCTGTATCAGCCTGATGGTCAGTTTCTGCTCTATTCTTTCAAGGACGTTGCTTGTGTTTATCTGTGATGAGCATGCTTTGCTTGCATTCCCGAGTCCTGAGCCGTGTCTGGTAGACGGGGCCAGGCTTCTCCGTGGTTCAGAAATTATGCCCTTGCCTTCTCTGCAGTCCCTCCAAAGCACCTGTAAGCGCCAAATGCTACTCTCCTGTCAACACTGGCAACTAACAAAGCGTCTCTTACAAAGGCAGCAACTGCCTTTGCCATTTGGGGAACAGAAGCCTGGCCTATTACATGCAGAAGTACCGCACTTCACAGAGGCTCATAGATTTTGTTCATTAGGCCTTCAGCCCTCAATCAGTGTGAGGGTTACAGACTCTCTCCACTTCATCCATTCTCCTTCTGCCTTCATGCCTTGTTAAAAAGTATCACAGCCTTTGTTCTAAATTCCAGTCTCTTTTGTGCTATGATGATAATGTTAACTTTGTAATTGTGCATAAGTCAGCAAACCAGAGTACTGCCTTATTCATCCAGCATCGTCAGGAAATGAGGTGTTCTACATAATTAAATTGTCCAGATAACTAGAGCTAACCAACACTTTAAAGATCAACATTTAAAAAAAGGCTAAATGGAAGCATCCCCAAACGTATTATATACCCTTTTACCTTCTTTATTTTTAAATTATTTTATATCACCTTTTTTCCAGAATAGAAACAAAACAGTAGAGACTGATAATTAAGTCTTCCTCCTGCCCCAGTGTCCCAGCCTCCCACTTCCCTATCCCTGACGATGCTACCAGCTTTTGGGGTATCTCCTTTTGCAGATATTCTATATGTACACATGCATTTTTTCCCCACAAAACGTGACATGCTAGGACACAGTAGTGCACCTTGCTTTTTAAAATCTCCTATCTTAATCATCAGTCTTCATCAGTACATTAGAGTTCCTCATTCTATACAATGGTAGCATCCTGTTTCATTGTGGGGTGTGGCATTATTTACTTAAGCTGTTCCCTACTGATAGGCATCTAATTGCTCTAATCTTTTGCTATTATAAAAAAAATTGCTGCAATTATAATCTCCTTATTTACTCCATTACTGTAGATGTCTGAGGATATCTGTAGGTGAAATTCCCAGAAAACAATCACCGGGTCTAAGAAAGGATACATACATTTGTAATTTTGATGACTATTGTTGCACTGCCCTTCACAGAGCACACATCATGTTTTCTCTCTTGCCATCACTGTATGAGCGGATTTGTTTCTCCACACCTTCATTAGCACCATATGTGACCAAACTTTTCTTCTGAAGTTTGGTCAGTTGGTGAATAAAGAATATAAATTCAGTTACTTTTTAAAAAAATGTGTATTAGAGACTATGGCTCCTATAAAGTATCCTTCTTTGTCTCTTCTAATATGGTTTGGCTTGAATGTCTGTTCAGATCTTATGCCAACCTTTTATTTTTTAATTGTTTTGATGTCTATAGCATTCGTATTCCCCAACTGCAAACCAAAGTGTCCCTAAATTGATGAGCTCTGGTATGTAAATGGAAAAACTCACAAAGGAACAAACTACTGATACATTCAACTACATAGATAAATACCACAAACAACGAGCAAGATAATGCGGACACAAAAGGGGACATACACAGCAGGGTTCTATTTATGTAAAATTCTACAGTAGTTATGCCTACTTTCTAATTAGGTTGTTCCTTTTCTTATTTGGTGGATTTTAAGAATTTTGGGTATACTGTGGGTACAAGCCCTTTATCTGATATCAGTTTTGCAAATATTTTCTCTGAGTCAG
This sequence comes from Raphicerus campestris, assembly GCA_006410735.1. Classification (NCBI taxonomy): domain Eukaryota; kingdom Metazoa; phylum Chordata; class Mammalia; order Artiodactyla; family Bovidae; genus Raphicerus; species Raphicerus campestris. Next base: position 181,304 of record SJYW01021757.1, read on the forward strand.
TGGCTTGTCTCTCAATCACTTACTCTTAATTCAAAGGCCTTCTTGTTCTGAATGAAGTTGTATCTTTTCCTATTTTAAGAACCATTTGTATTTCTCTTTCTTTGAATTGTGTAGACATGTCCTTTGAGTCTGTCATGTTAATGATGTAATAGACCTCAGGAAATTTAACCCCTATTTGAGAACTGAATCATTAGCATGAACACTGATCGCTATACTATACTGTGGTTTTGCAGACTGCTTTGTTCTCTTGAACTCTTATATTTGTTTTTGGCTTTGGTTTTAGTTTTCTCTTCCCTCCCTAGGTTTTAGGATAAATGTCTGTCTTTCAAAACCCTTGCACTATCTTGTAATTTACTACCTCTGATAGTGAGACTTTCTGATACTCAAACAATAGGATTTGTTATAATAACCTTGGAGGCCTGATTCTCGAGTTGAGTCCGTAGGTCATAGCACACACAGTTTACATCTGTTCTGGTCATTCAGGAGTCTTTATTATTTCCTGGTTCCTGGTCTTCAGAATATTCAGAATCATCCAGCAGATGAATTCCTAGTTCTAACATTCTCTGCTAGAACATTTGAGGGTAATCACAGGTTAGAACTCTTAGTCATGAGTAGAGCCCACATGCCCATATATTACTGTACACATAAACATCATTGCCTCAAATAGAGGAAAACATACTGTCTCACTCTCTAAAGCAACAATATGAACTTACATTGCTGGGAAACTGTACACACATACTTTTTCAGTGGTATTTGCATGTGGGGGCTCAGTGCAATGCTTGTGCTTTGAAACAGTAATAACTGAGAGTTCCCTGGGAAGGGATCCACACCATGGCAGTCCTGCTACATCCTATAGATGGCAGTAAACACACTTTCTAGCACTTTGCCTCATCTTCATTGGGATCAGGCTCCTTCAAGGGAAGAAAATGAATGCAGAAACTGTGGAGTAATAATTAGCAAACAGATTCTAGTCATTCGAAAAATTGGCAAGAAGCCTTATTAAAGGAGGTAATAATAGTCATATTTTGCACTTCTAATAGGGCCTTTTATCTCTAGGCCTCCAAGAGCCTGTCTGAGTCATGTAAATGGGTTAAAAAAAAAACCCAAAAACCCAAACCTGAGCTAGGTCAGAAGTCAGGAAACAAGGGCTCTGTTTGACATTCCGTAAGACTCTCTCATTTCAAAGTGAAGGTAGAGTGTCTCTGATGCATTTAAATACCAGGAATTTATGCCAGCTAGAAAAGGCAGCATAGCACTGTGAGATAAACTCCACATTCCAGGTTAATACTGCAAACATGCTTTACCCAAAGTTGTTTTTTGTGAAAATAACAATAGAGCTTTAAATACTTTGCCTTATGAACACATGGACAGCATTATTATTCACAGTGCACTAGACAAATGGAGAAAGAGTATTTTATATCCTCTTCCGTGTATCAAGGCGTAATTATCAGTACATCCTTATATTTATTCCTATGAGGCTGGAATATATTCTGCCACTGATGGATATCAGTCCCATGAACTCGATATCATTCATGCTTTATCTCTGGCAGTGGTGGTAGCAGAAGAAAACCACTCCTAACATGTATACACAGCAAACGCCTTAAATCTACAAGATATGGCTGTCCTCTCTGTCCCACATTAAATCCGTGTCTTCAATTTCCCACATAAACTCCAGATCTATTGAAATCTTGGAACATTCAAATTCTCCTTCATTGTTGTCAGGGTTTAGTAACTTGATAACCAGAAGACAGACACCCTGAGTATTTGAGGGAATGTGGGTTTGGAAATAAAGAGGAGCAGCTTTTCCTGGTGCATTAAAATCTGCTTGGGGCTTAGCAGGAAGAATGTGTTTTATAATAACTATTCTTTGGCTGTGTGACCTTGACTTTGGGCTAGCTAATTAACCTCTCTGAGCATCAATCTCTTCACAGTAATAATTCTTACCTCATGAAAGTTGAATGAAATCACAAATGTAATAAGCATTTAGCATAGCACCTATCCTCACTAGGTATTCGACAACTATTATTGTTTAAAAATATACATAGGTACATGAAACACACATATGTGAGAGAGGGAGAGACAAAGACAGAGATCTAGATTTCCAGGGGGCTCCCCTGATCTTCAGAGATACGGGTAACCTGGTCCCAATCCTCAGATTCTGAATCCAGCAGTCCTCCTTACAATTCCTACAAGTTCATGACCCTACTTCCGCTTGCTTTCTTCTACTGCTTCTAAATCCAAGAGCCTAAGGTTAATTTAATGTGCAGCCAGCTAGAACACAGAAAAAAATAGCTCCTTAGCTGTTTTTCACACATCAAAAAAAAAAAAAAAGGAAAGAAAAGAAAACAACCCATCCTCTCTCACAGACACTGAGAATCTAGTAAGTTGATTAGATTCATATTTGGGAAGAGTTGGATTCTGACCCTCTCAACTTTATATCATTCTGTAGGTTCTTCCTGCTGCCCATTACCTTCAAACAAGGGATGCATCTTGCAACAAGGAACTCACACCCCCAGAAGGCTGGGCTCTGGGAGCTGTAGCCCATTCCTTCAGCCATCTTCTCCCACCACTTTTTGGATGGAAAACAGCTCAACCCAACCAAAGGACTGTTCTAGTCTTCATGGAATTATGGAAAATACAATTTCTCCTCTTCTATAACCTTCTGATTATTAAATTCTTTGTAAAACCTAGTCATCAACATTCTCAAAGATAATGCCATTTCCTTTATTCTATGGAATAGTCAATTCTTAAGTATATATAAGAGCAAACAAAGTAAACAAAGCAACATTAAACAAAGTTTCATACCCTAAGACACATTTTGACATAGCAAGCTATTCTTTTAAGGATTCGATTTTTTAAGAATTTTAATATGTGTATATATTATAAATCTTTTCTGTTATTGCATTCATCTTTTTCATTGGAATATAAATTCATCTTTTCCTGATGGCCAGAGTCATCACTATGTGTAATTGTGATGATTCTCTGTTCTCTGGGGATATTGCTTGGGCTGTACAGGGCCATTCGCCCTGCACTAAATTACCCCAGACTAGTGTCTTTAGAGTTACTACATCTGTTTCTTGGGGATCTCCCCCCTGCTCTTTTGTCTCCTTATCTCTTTTTGCTGTCATTGATGTATACTGTCTCCAGCAATAATCCTTTCCCCTGTAGTTTCCCTTTGCAGCTTCCAGTCTACTGATTGATGAAAACAAAGTGAACATTAAAAGTGGTTTCAAAATCAAAACCACTGGCACAGAATCCCTTGTAAGAAGTCTCCTGCAAACAGTGTGTGTGAGCTGTGATACCTAGACCTTCTAGATCCATCAAGTTGCTCAGTTGTCTTTTTTGCTGAGCTGTCCTGATTCTTGGCTAGATTTTAGACAAAAGTTGGCTTAAAGCTCAACATTCAGAAAATGAAGATCATGGCATCCGGTCCCATCACTTCATGGGAAATAGATGGGGAAACAGTGGAAACAGGGTCAGACTTTATTTTTGGGAGGCTCCAAAATCACTGCAGATGGTGACTGTAGCCATGAAATTAAAAGACGCTTACTCCTTGGAAGAAAAGTTATGACCAACCTAGATAGAATATTAAAAAGCAGAGACATTACTTTGCCGACTAAGGTCTGTCTAGTCAAGGCTATGGTTTTTCCTGTGGTCATGTATGGATGTGAGAGTTGGACTGTGAAGAAGGCTGAGCGCCGAAGAATTGATGCTTTTGAACTGCGGTGTTGGAGAAGACTCTTGAGAGTCCCTTGGACTGCAAGGAGATCCCACCAGTCCATTCTGAAGGAGATCAACCCTGCGATTTCTTTGGAAGGAATGATGCTAAAGCTGAAACTCGAGTACTTTGGCCACCTCATGCGAAGAGTTGACTCATTGGAAAAGACTCTGATGCTGGGAGGGATTGGGGACAGGAGGAGAAGGGGACAACCGAGGATGAGATGGCTGGATTGCATCACGGACTCGATGGACGTGAGTCTGAGTAAACTCCGAGAGATGGTGATGGACAGGGAGGCCTGGCGTGCTGCGATTCATGGGGTTGCAAAGAGTCGGACATAACTGAGTGACTGAACTGAACTGAACTGAAACCCTAGGGGACATGATCTGGGAAGAGTGATACATTGCTCTATCATTTTCCCACAGGTCTTATTTTAAAGCTCGGGATCAATGATGTGTGAGGGCTGAGGTTGGGTTTGCTTTCATAGGCACCATGGCGCAGGGAGCACCTGCTCTGACTGGTTGGGGCCCTGGCCAAGCTGATCATAAATAAATTCCGAATGTCACCCTGAGACAAACCACTCTTAGATGTAAGGAAGGTTACACATAATGAAAATGGTAAATCAAAATATTTCCTATGAAGGCGAAAATAACCACTTCACAAATGGGAGTCAGTAAGACCAGGCGGATTTAGATGCTCAGATTATATTCCTCTCCCCATGCTCTGCTAGATCAGTCTAAGAAAAAAGGTTTTCTTTATCCATCCCCTCCCTCCTACCTATCCTTCTTTTCTTTTTTTCCCTTTCTTCATAGACAAATTAGTGATTCCCTTTTTTATTGATGGCAGGGGAAAAAAAGATACCCAAATGCTTTGCATGGAGGCTGAGATAAGCAAACTATGAATAAATGCCAGCAGCAAGGATCTTTTTCCTTTCTAACTTTGAGAGTAAATATGCTAATTTAAAAAAACCTTAATATCTTATAGGATTTTCACAGTATGAGCATGTTTCTCCTGAGTTTCACATTATTAACACTTGAAAATTAAGCCCTCCCTCTAGCTCAAGAAACATTCCTGATTCTTCTCTCACAGTGTGTGGGATTCCAGGGACAAGGATGACTGCGAAGGGATGTGTGCATGACTGTCGTTCTGATCATCTCTGGCTGGTGAGTGAGGTGTTGGGACGGTGAGGCACCCCGAGTACAGGCTGGGTGTGTCATTCCTGAAAAGATGCTTTTCTGCAAGTCACACATGTATCCTCTGCATGCTTTTCTTTTTAGATACAGTGCCAGAGCGACACAGGTATAAAGCTGACCACGAATTAAAGTTCTGACCTTGGGCGACTTACTTAACCTCTTTGTGCCTCAATCTGTTTATCTCAGATGACAATAGTGTTGACCTCATAAGGTTGTTTTGAAGTTAATGGAACTGATATATGTAAAGTCCTTAGAACAAAGCCTGAAAACAGTATCACTGGATCAGTGTTGATTATAATTTTCAGAATCCACCGAGGCCTCTAGAAGGAGACAGCGTAGCTGGCTTGTGGATTTTTAAGAGCTTGGTTTCTGGAGTCAACCCTTTGGTGGATCCCACTATTTGCCCTCTCACATCATGGTCCAGAGACCTTGGACAAGTTATTTACATGCTCTAAGCTTCTTTTTTTCATCTGTAGAAAGGGGTTAATTGCATTCTCCTTATAGAGCTGCTATGAGGATGAAATGCATGTAAAGAACCTACGAGATGCTTGGCACAGAGAAAATGCTCCATGCACGCTAGCCCTGGAGATGTGGAGGAAGGATGGGTGTTGATGGCCTGGTGGCTGTCTACTGAGGACTTTCAAAGGCCACATCCACATCTTCCTTTGGGAAGGGAGGGAACCAGCCGGAGCAGTTTGGGGGAAGGGACATAGGGACAGTTTACACAGTCCTTTCTGTGCTTAGTTGGGGGACAGAGAGGAAACATACTGAAAGTAAAATAAGTTTGGGGGCTTCTGCCAAATCCTGCAGGTACTTGAGTTCAGACACCTCCAGAAGGGAACCCCTGGGCTTTACCTTAAGCCCCTGACCAGCAGTGAAGCCTTAAGACCAGGGAGATAAATAAATTAGTCCTGGAACAGGATAGGACAGGACACAGCAGACAAGACCCAGGATAAACTAGGGTTCCATATTCCGGGTTTTCCTTCAATTCTCTCACCTATTTCCCTGAAAGAAGACGGGGGAGGATGGCAGATGGTTCAGCTTCCGTTCTACTGCTTCATTCACCTGGAACTTCTTCCTCCTCTTCCGTCTCAGACGACTCCCACCTTTCTTGTATGTGCAAATGTCACTCCAGAAGGCCCGTACTCTTTAGCTCTATGTGCGTGTCGTGGTGGGGCAAGGAGCTGGTTGGGGAGGGACTATGAAATTGTGGAAACAGCTACTTACCTAGGACAGCTGGAATTTCTATTTTCCACCACCATAATTCTCAGGAATTGTGTGTGTGTTGTGATTTTAGTCATCCTGAGTGCCTGGATGGAGATGTTGAATAGACAGTTATAAGTTTTATAAGACTGTGACGGTCTATGGCAAGCAGTGAACCTCTTCTTTCATCCCGTACTGCCTGTGCCACTCCAAGGAGAGGCCCTGCCTTGCAGCTTTGACCCCAGACAGCCCTTGTGCCTGACACAGAGCCTGGTGGGGAGCTGTCCAACAGCGCAGTGAAGATGAAGCTCCCTCCATGTCCTAGACCTCATCTATGCTTGCAACTCTCAGCTGTCTTCCAAGGGTAGCCCTCTTAGGTCACGTCAATCAAGCCTACTTTTCCTGGATTTTTTCATATCTGCAGATAATTTGCAGACTTCTCACTCACTTCAGTTTCTTCCCACATATCTTCCCGTTCATAGCCCATACCATTTCTCATGTACCATGGTCTTAGTTCCCCTTACTTCTGGTGGCTCTCCCTCAGACTCATTCAAGTTCATTAACATGCCTTTCAAATTGCCGCCCACAGAATTGGACTCATCTCTCCTCCTTGGCCCACTGCCGTCTGCCTTGTGGTCTGTTTGTTAATTGAGCGCCAGTCATTTACACTGGCCACTCAAGCTCCATCCCTGTGTCTCCTCTTCATCTCACCACCGCCCCCCCCCCCACCTCCCATCAGGCACCAATTCCTATTGACTGTTCCAACTAAATATTGAACAGCTATAGTATGTATTCAGATAGCATATAGTGAAGGAATATAAATGAATAAAATCCATCACTTTATATTCATGCCTTCTACTTCGGCCTCGAGCAAGGATTTTATTTCTCTTTGCTTTTATTTTTAAAAGTTTCCAATGTATAGAAAAGTTGAAAGAAATTGGAATGAACATCAATATACTCTTCCCCTAGATTCATCAATTGTTAACTTTTTGCCTCAGTTGCTTTTCTCTCATTCTCTCTCCCCACAAAACATACACACACACTTTTGAAAATGTGTTGTCAAACCATCTGAAAGTTATAAGCGCTATGACAAATCTTTGTTAAATACTGCAGCACAAATCCACTTAGAACTATGAAATTCTCCCTAGGGAACAAATTATTTCCCACAGATACCTTTAGAGTGAGGGCTTATAATTTACGTTTATGGGTGGGCTTTAGGGGGGCCATGAAAACCATGAAATTATATGCAAAATTGTGAACATAGAAGCAGTTTTCTGGGGAGGAAGTTCACAGCTTTCAGCTCAGCTTCAAAATAATGTGGGTCCCCCTCCACTCTCTCTTAATATTGCTAATAGGGTAGCAACATGGCCAGTTGTGGGTTTCTTTTTAAATTTATTTTAATTGGAGGCTAATTACAATATTGTATTGGTTTTGCCATACATCAACATGAATCCGCCACGGGTGTACAGGTGTTCCCAGTCCTGAACCCCCCTCCCACCTCTACCTCAAACAAGAAAAATTCACAAGCTATCTAAAATATATTCAGTTGCTGTCTATTGGCTGCCTGCTGCTGCTGCTGTATAGTTACTCAGTCATGTCCGACTCTTTTCAACCCCATGGACTGTAGCCCACCAGGCTCCTCTGTCCATGGGATTCTCCAGGCAAGAATACTGGAGTGGTTTGCCATGCCCTTCTCCAGGGGATCTTCCCAACCTAGGGATTGAACCGGGTCTCCTGCATTGCAGGCAGACTTTTTTTTTTTTTAACCACTGAGCCACCAGGGAAGCCCACTGATGGCATGAGATAGTTAATATTTCTTAGCAAGACACAGAGAACCTTTGCAATCATGCTTCTGAAGACATTTCTAGTCTCTTCTTTTGCAGCTCCCTCCTCTCCAGAGGAAATTGGCCACCCAGGCCCTGCTCTGGGCGTCACCTCACCCCACCCCCAATCACTACCCTCTCCTGTCTTAGCAAATATTGATTTCCCTTTCAAGATCCAACTCAGAAGCCGTCACCTCTGGGAAGCCCTCCCCGACTCTCTTCCCAGTTGCTTGTGATTAGAAATTGTACCTTGCTCTATTCTATTTGTCACATTCACTGTGTTTGTTTACATAGCTTCATCCTCACTGATACTGTGAAGCATTCAACATACAGATTAATGGACACTTGGAAGGATCACACAGCCCTTGCTAATCACCTGGATAACTGACTGTCCACTCACATTGTCACTGAGACACATTTGCACCCTGACTCCAACGGGCTTTCCTCATCTCAGACCCCAGTTTTGCCTTCACCAAAGGCTTTCATGTCTCTTCCCGGGTGACACTCTTTGGTCCTCTAATTGTGGCAGATGACTTCGTATCCACCAGTCCCTGTGGGATATTAGTCCATCTGCCTTCAGAAACATGCTACCCCAGTCCCTTGGCTGTTCAGATCTCATCACTTGAAAAGACAAGGCTATATCCATACATAGTAAAGACTCCTCATGATTTAGACACAGGGAGATGGATGTCTGCCCAGGCCCAGGGACACTGGAAAAGCTTGAAACAGAATCAGTTCTAGGCCCTTGTGGAAAAAGCACCAAGCCGTCCTGCAGTGTGGCTGCTACGTGGACTAGACTGTGATGCTATGGCAGGCTGAACTCTAAAAGCTGGCATCAGGAGAGGTGACAAGTACCCTGGCAAAACCCCTGCACTAGGAGGGGAGGGAAGAACACAGGCTTGAGGCTGTTTTCTTTGATTTTTGATTTTTTTTTTTTCCAGGAGACTCCACTGTGCCTTGCCAGCACAGGTACTAACACTTCTAATCTAGAAATCAGACCCTGACTGGTAAGATGGCAAGCAGCCAGCCTTTTGGCTAGAGTCCAGGTCTGCAGCACAGGTAAGACCTGAACTGCATTCCTCCAAAGCCTAGTACAGTCCAGGGAAACAGAGCAATAGGTTGGAGTAAGAAGGATGACCATTCTGCTGTGGATCTATTTGCTTGCAGGAGGGGTTACCAAAGAGAATTCACAGGAGAAGTTGAGGATTCAGAGGACAGGGGTTGGGACATCCTGCCAAGCTTCCAGCTTCTTCAGGGGGTGCCTCCACCCTGGCTGCCCCCAGCAGCCATGGGGAGTTCAAAGCCTGCTCAGCTGTCTGCTCCTGTCAAGGCTGATCTCAGCTGGCAGCACCCTCCTCTTCTTCCTGCTGCCCTGGTGGGCTGGCCCCTGTGGGATGTTAGTCCATCTGCCTTCAGAAACACGCCACCCCAGCCTGTTTCCCCCATGGCTGTCCTCCCTTCGCCCAGCTGGATCGCTGGGCCCCCATGAGTGATGTTTCTGAGCGGATTCAATCCCCGGTGCTCCAATCAGAATGCATTACCAGGCAGGGCGCGTCAGCTCGACGATTTGGCTTCAACAATAAATCTCCCTGCTTTCATGAGTTTAAATCAGACTTTAAAACATCGCCCTTAATGTTCTTTTAATGCAGTTTTCTTCTGAATGAGTTCCCTTTAGGTCCAGTCCTTGTCATTAATACACTCTCTTGGCAAACGAAGGAGGGCTTCTTCGAGGAAAACCCTGCCAGTTTAGGAAACCGGCTGAAGTGCCTTGGTGATGCCAGGAGCCTTTTTTGCATTTTACAAGGACACTTGAGAAAACAAAACTCTCTGACTGTAAATTTAATTTTCTCTTGACAGCCTTGGTGTCTCTGCAGCCCTAGAAGTTATCCATTGCTTCTTTCTTCTGTAATTAAAAATCAAGGTGGGGGTAGGAATGTACAGGATTAACAAGTTCTAATTTCATTGATGAGCTCTAAGAGCTTATCAATAATGGGATCAGAAAAGCCAGGTTGCCTAAGCTCTATTTTTCTAGGGTGTCTGATTCTGATGGAGAATCTCATTCAAGGTGGGAAATGCTTGCTTTCCAAGGAGTCCCACTGCCAAAGTCAGGAAGACAGGGTGGGGCAGGCCACGCCAGTCTCTAGCAGGAGAGCGGCCTGGGCTTGCTACTTTTACAGACTCAGCATTTGGGCTCGCGGGAGCTGATTACAGGGAAAGATTAAACAGCCTGTCTCTCACACACATGCTCCATTTCTAAGGATGGCTTATGCAGGAAAGGGAGCTTGCACATATCTGCTTAGGAAGAAGAAAGATATTTCCAATTAAAAGAATATTGGTGGTAATTCCTTCTGAGTTATACATTTGTAGATAACAAGTACTTTATCAGGGGGTAGGGGCATCTATCCTGTTTATCACCCACAGGGACATAGCTGAGCATGGGTTTCTCTGAGAGACGCCGAGCTGATCAATAGCATCTGGGCTGTGTCATTTCAAAAGTGGAGACACGCCGATTCCCAGTGAATGTGACAGGCATGTGACAAGAACGAGCTGCTTAATTGACATGCACATGTTCCACAAAACTCCCAATCAGATGCAGAAATGACTCAAGCGAGGATTTTTTTTTTTTTTAAGCTAGGGCAAGTAAAGCAGATAGCATGAAGCAGGAGCCCGAGCACCTGGCCTAAAGGTTCTTCTGTAGAAAAGCTGAGGTTCTGCTGTGTTCAACAGGGGTGGCACTTATAAGTTTGAGGCAGAAATTGGATGACTTGGTTTCAAAGCTTTCTTGTTTAGAGCTGGAAAATTCAGGCTACCTCTGGAGACCAAAAGATGCGCAGGGTAGCAGAAATGGCCAGCAGCTGGGGATTCTGTCACAGTGATACCAGTTTGGTTTCTGCCACAAAGAACTTCTTAAAGCAAGACCAGAGAATCACAGACTACTGAGTGGCCCATTTCCAAAAGATTTCCTTTTCTAAGTCTCCTACCTGCTTTCTGATCAGATAGTCCTCCCTTCCCCAGGGAAAAAAGGCTACACTGCAGCAAAGTCTAGGCGCTGAGGACAGTCTTGCCTATAGAATACCAGAGGCAGTAAACTCTACTAGAGGGGATAGCATACGGATAGGCTAAGAGCATGGATTCTAGCCATATGGTTGAGTTTGAACAGACCAGTCCACTCTCATCAGCTGGTGATCTTGAGCAAGTTACTTAACCACTCTGAGGCGCTCTCTTGTTTTCTGTAAGGTAGAGATGATTTCATTGTCATCTCATAGGGTTATCATGAGGATTAAATGAGTGAATACATGCCAATCATGTATAACAGTGTTCAGCATGTAGGAAACACTCAGGAAATGTTAACAACTTAAATATTATGCCATTTAAGCAATGAACTTGCCAAAGACAGAATGATTGGCTTCTCAGAGCCCTCTCCAGCTCTATGGTTTTAAGCAGCCAGATGGCTTTCCTCACGGTTTTGAAGACGTAGGCAAACTTATAGGGGAACACAAGATAATCTTTAGGGGTATGTGGATGGACAGTTTAAATTTTAATAACTATGCATTTATGATGTATCAGAAAGAATCAAGTCCATTATTCCTTGAACATTCTCACATATACAGATACATACACACATATACTCTGGAGAAGGGAATGGCAACCCACTCCAGGACTCTTGCTGGAGAATTCCATGGACAGAGGAGCCTCATGGGCTACAGTCCATAGGGTAGCAAAGAGTCAGACAGGACTGAGAGACTAACACTACACTACACACATATACAGGCTTCCCTTGTGGCTCAGCTGGTAAAGAAATATATACATATATCTTACAGAACATNTGGAGAATTCCATGGACAGAGGAGCCTCATGGGCTACAGTCCATAGGGTAGCAAAGAGTCAGACAGGACTGAGAGACTAACACTACACTACACACATATACAGGCTTCCCTTGTGGCTCAGCTGGTAAAGAAATATATATATATATATCTTACAGAACGTGTGCTATGCAATATGTGAAAAATCATAATGACATTTGAGCTGAATCTTAAAGGATGAGCAATAGTGATAGCGTGATTCTGCCAGGGGGACTGTCTATGCAAAGGCCCAGGGGATAATCACTATAACAGCAAAGAAGAGAGATAGGGCTGGAGAGGAAGCTGTCAGAACATGGAATCTATATCATGTGAGCCATGATTTTGTCCCAGAGGTGATGGGAAACACCTCTGGTGGATGGGGTTGAAGGGGACTTGGAAAAAGGAGCTGGTTAGGACACTATTGCCAGTTGAGATGATGAGGTCTGAGAAAAGCAGGTGAAGTCAAGAAATCTTTGGAAGAGAAAAGAAGATGCTCAGATTCTGGAACTAGTCTTGGCCTGAGGTAGGAAATTGTAGGATCTTAGGTCTTGGCTGGGGCTGGACTTGACTTAGCTGTGAGATTAAATGGTTCCAGCTTTGAAATATGGGGGTTGCTACCCAAGTGGGCCTTAGGGAAGCATCACAACAAACAAAGCTAGTGGAGGTGATGGAATTCCAGTTGAGCTATTTCAAATCCTGAAAGATGATACTGTGAAAGTGCTGCATTCAATATGCCAGCAAATTTGGAAAACTCAGCAGTGGCCACAGGACTGGAAAAGGTCA